>PVLA01011286.1:0-54661 GCA_004027455.1 Hydrochoerus hydrochaeris
GGAGCTGGGCGGGAGTCTGGGGGGGACACTGCCGGGGGGCAGCCATCCCTCTGGCCCTCTGCCCCCTCCTCACCCCAGCTGCAGCCCCCGCCCCCATGTGTCTCCTGGGCCGGCTCTGCTGTCACCTGCAGCTTTCCTGGAACACATTCTGTGCGCCCGGGAGTCTCTCCCTGCTCTCAGCCTCACATGCTGCCTCTGGGGGCGCACTGCCTGGGGGGAGCCCAGCCTCCCTTCTGAAGCCTCCCCACCCCACACCCCTTGTACCCTGCCTGCCAGGACACCAGCGCCCCGGGTGGACCCAAAGTGAGCCGCCTACTGGAGTAGTGGCCTTCAGCTTGGTTTTGCTGAGTGACGACCCTGGACGCGTCTGCAGTATCCATGCTGTCGCAGGCGGGACCAGACAGGATTTGCTCAGGGGCAGAAGTGGCTCCCTGCACTAAAATCCCAGGGGTCTTCTCAGGTGTGGTGGTGCAGTCTGCAATCCCAGGGCTCTGGGAGGCTGAGGTAGGAGGATGGCAAGTTTGGGCCCAGCTTTGGCATTTTAGTTATTCAGCAATTTCCTGCATCAAAAGTTAAAAAAAAAAAACAAAAAAACACAGGTGTGATGGCACAGGTTTATAATTCCAGTACGGGGGAGGCTGAAGCAGGAGGATCACCATGAGTTCAAGGCCAGCTTGGGCTACATAGTGAGTTCAAGGCCAGCCTGGATGGGATACAGAGTGAGCTCCTGTCTGAAAGAAAGAAAGAAAGAAAGAAAGAAAGAAAGAAAGAAAGAAAGAAAGAAAGAAAGAGAAAGAGAGAAAGAAAGAGAAAAGAAAAAGGAGAAAGAGAGAGAGAGAAAGGGAAAGAAAGGAAGAATGAATGGTGGGGCTCAATGTGAAGGCTCTGGGTTCAATCCCTAGTAGGGGTGGGGGGGGGACTAAAGTGTTTTCTCAGGTCAGAGGTCACGCCATGTGGAGTGAGGGGTCAGGACACTGCCCTGGACTTCTCAGGTGGCCGGGTCGGATTGTGACATAAATCAAGGGGAAACAAGAGGAAAAAGTGCACCCTAGCAAAACAGCACAAGAGCCAGGCGTGGTGACGCACGCTTGTCATCTCAGCATCCAGGAGGCCGAGGCAGGAGGATCCAATGGTGCAGGCACTGAGCATGGCGCCGGGGCCCTGCTGGCTGGACGCAGCTCACCCCCAGCAGGCTCCGCAGGAGGCCGGGCCGAGGACCCCGGGAAGGGGTATGTGGGCCGGGCTCCGGTGGCTCAGTACTGCCATCTCAGGGCCTGCAGCAGGAGCGTTCAGGCCCGGATGTGCGTGGCCTTGGGACCCAGAGAGACGCCCGGAGGGCTCGGCCTCGGGGAAGCCACTGCCTTCTCAAAATACAGCGCCACATACGTGCGGCCAGAGACCATTCTAGCCAAGCTGTGGCCAGGGCCCCCTGTGCTGCGAATTGAGACGTGACCTGTACACACTCAGATCTACTGCGGGGCCCAGCGCAGAGGACTGATTGCAAAGACACTTTGAGGAAAAGCCTCAGGGTGGGCGTGGTGGTGTTGGAAGGCTGAGGCAGGAGGATCACAAGTCACCAGCAACTTGGGTAACCTAGCATTCTGAGGAGACCCTGCCTCAAATAAAAAACCTTCTAAAAAAGGGCTTGAGGTTGTAGTTCAGCGTGAAGGACCTGGGCTCAGTTCCCAGTACCCAAAACAAGAAAAACAAGAAGAGTATCAAGTATTAGTTTCTGTTCTGGTTACATGTTGAAATACTACTTTGGATATATTGAGTTAAATAAGATATGTTATTAAAATAAACTTTGAATATATATATATATATATATATATATATATATATATAATTTTTTTTTTTTCTGAGACAGGCTCTCGCAATGCAGTTCAGACTGGCTTTGGGCTCACTTTGTAGCCCAGGTTGGTCTTGAACTTGCAACAATCCTCCTGCCTTAGCCTCCTGAGTGCTGGGATTATAGGAGCGAGCCACTGGCTCAAACAGTTCTTTTTACTTTTAATAATATGTCTACTATGAAATTGAGTCATTTATATGGCTTATATTTCCATTTTATTGGACAGAACCTCTGCAGAAAGTCCATGTTATTTTCTATTGCAATAATAGTTCTACCTCCTCTGGCTTTTCTGAATTTTCTTCCTTATAGGGAACCTGCCCTGCTGTGCTAGGAAGAGATTGAAGCTGTAATAAACAGGTTAACGCATCTTATCTGTGGCCTGGGATTGTTTGTCTGCGGCTCAGCGTTCCCATGGAGACATAGTGGAATTGCAGGCTTGTTTTAATAGCAGGTGTTCTGTACAGTTTGCATATTATAAAAATTAGTGAGACAAAAAAAAAAACCTTAAAAGGGCTTATTATTTGAGGCTGTTAAAAAGCAAGGGAGACAGAGAGCGGAGGCGTCTCTCTCACGTTGCTAACTGTCCTATCAGGCAAGCCGCTGTGGGACAGGCGCAGAGACCCCGGGCCTGTGAAGAGGCGGCTGCGGTGACTCCTCTCCCCGGAGAGCGGGAAGCCCCTTCCCAGGAGAAAAGCAAGGAGCAACGGAGAGTTCTGGAAAGCGCGGCTGGAAGGGTGGGTGGTTGCCCTCTGCTGATTGGTGGCAGCAAGCCCCATCCTGGACCCAGCGGTGGGGCTTCCAGTGTACCTTTCTTCCTTGCCGCCCAGTGGAGTCGTGAAGTTTGGTCACAACACTGACTTTAAGCTTCATTTGCCCTAATTCTGTGACCCTTCCTGGATCCCACCAACAAACCGGGAGGATCCTACAAATCTGGTGTTGGCGTCGCCTGGCTGTGACGAGCGCTGGGCTCTGCGACACAAAGGGAACGAACTGCAAGGAAAGAGCGTCCCGGGCGAGCGGGGTGGCGCACGCCTGTCATCCCAGTACTGGGAGGCTGAGGCAGGAGGATCCTTGCAAGCTCGAGACCAGCCTGGGCTACATACAGTGTGAGCTCAGGGCCAGTCTGAGCTGCACAGCGAGACCCTGTCTCAAAAAAAAAAGGAAAGAGAAGAGAAAGAGAAAGAGAAGAGAAAAGAAAAGAAAAAATGAACTCGCCCAGGGTCAGAGCATCGCTAAAGTCCTGTTTCGCGAGGCTCTTTCCGTTTAGGAAGCAATCATTTTGCTTCCGAACAGAGCTGGTCTCTTTTTCTAAAGGGATGAGCAGAGTCTGCTCACTACCTCTGACGTGTGAACAAACAAGCAAAAACCCCAGAAGTCAAATTATGACCCGGGGGTCCCGAAGCCAGCCCACCGCTCCCGGTCAGTCTGCTGCTTGGATTTGTCCCTTTTCCCGTCAGGCTCAATGTCGTTAGGTTTCCACCTGAGATCTCTTGGCTTCATAATTACAGTCAGCATGGAAGGAGCTCTGCCCTGAAGCTATCATTACCAGTGCCCAGAAAAGGAGGGGACCCCGGGTCACTCAGCCCTGCCAGGCCCACGCCCGAGGGCTCCCAGCTGTGACCCCGCTGCGGATCAATCCGTGAGTTTTCCCCTGGAGGAAGGAAAACGGGGCGGGGGCGGGGACTGGGTAAAGAGAGAGAGACGGAGACAAGTTGAGGGACTCCAACCAAGTCTTATTTATTGAGAAAAATGTTCCTGGCTTATAAAAAAGCGGAGGCGGGAAGTTACGGATAGGTCGCCGTCATTTCCTGGGTGGGGCAGGAGAGGATTGTGGGAAATGTAGGCTGACGCACCGGATGCCCACAGGAGGGAGAGACGGGGTGGCAGCCGTGAAGCTATCCCGCCGCTCCCTACACAGCTGCACCTTGGGAGTTTTGTGCTTGTGAAATCAAACTGGGGTGGGTGGGTGGGGGTGTGGGGGTGTGTGTGTGTGTCTTTTTTTGAGGCGGTGTTTCACTATATGGTTCAGTCTGGCCTTGAACTCACTATGTGGCCCAAACTGGCCTTGAACTCCGTGATCTTCCTGCCTCAGTCCTCAGAGGGCTGGAATTACCATGCTGGGCTCTCTTAGGATTTCTCCGTAATAGACTCTGCAGAGTTCTGGGCTGCGGCCATTACCACTGCTTATCAACTTGCAAGGCCGTGGGAGGCAGAGAGAGGGAAACAGTCACACTCTTTCACCTGAACAGCGGAAACACCACGAGACCCCTTTCTTTTATACTCAGCTTCATCCATATAAAGGGAGAAGATTCCCAGTACTGCAAAGTAGACAGATGGGTAAATAGCAGGCGAGGGGGTGTGTGCTTCTAGACATACGTGGGTACTTGACGGTGGCGTATATAAGAAATACGCTGGGCTCTATACAGGCAAGACCATCAGAATCATAACGGATTTTCAGCATAAAACTTAAAGGCCAGGAGAGCTTTAAATGAAGTTTTATTAAGATCTAAAAGAAAACAGTTGTTCACTCCAATTTTTTTTTTTTTTTTTTTTGTATTGGGAATCAAACTCATAAGCTCGTGCTTGCCAGGGTTAGGGTCAGGGTCAGGGTCAGGGTCAGGGTCAGGCTTAGAGCTGTATCCTGGGCCCTATTCACTCAGACTTCTGTAGCCTTCAAAACTATCCTTCAAATTGATGGAGAAGTAAAGACTTTCCACCAGAAAGAAATCCTAACAAGCTCCATGACCCTTAAACCAGCACTGCAGAAAATAGCGGAATCCAAGCCAGAGACAGGAGGCCCACAGCCCCAAAGAGCCCGAGGAAGGACACGGGGAAACAAAGCATAAAAATAAAAGAGTCAGCACCAGAAAACAACGCTCGGATAAGGCTGGATAAACAGCTTGCGAGCATAGCTCAGTGTCAGGGCCCTGACTCCCCAGGCCAAGGCCCGACAGGCAGACCGGATTGACAAAATGCAGCCATGGGCTGCCTGCCGGAGACACACTCCTCCCAAGGGGACATCAGGGCCTGAAAGAGGACAGTGGAGAACAAGTCCCCACTCCCCTGGACCCGACACCGGGCAGGAGTAGCGATCTGACTTCGGAGGCAGCAGACTTCGAGCCAGAACCAGGACTGACCAGAAGGACACAGCCAGCTACTGGCCCTGGTAAGGGGAGCGACTCAACAGGAAGAAGTGATGGTAACAAACATCTGAGCTCCCAATGCGGGCACACCAATGTCACAAAACAGACACCAGACCTAGAAGGACAGAGAGATACCAACACAGCAACCGAGAGGGGCTTTGACACCCCACTCGCACACCTGGACAGGTCATCTGCACCATCACCAAGGAAACACCAGAGTGAAGCCACACCATTGAACAAGTGGACTTAACTGCTATTAGCAGTGTTTCGTCCAACAACAGAATACACATTCTTCTCAACAGCAAAGGGGGCTTTTTCCAAAGTGACCAAGTGTCAGGCCCTGGAGCATGCTTCGGTGATTACAAACAAACCAAAAGAATCTCAGTATAGGACTGGCTCACAGCAGAATGCAGCTAGAAATCCACAGCAAAAGAAGTCATAGAAGCCATACAAACACTTGGAGATTAAATAACATGTCACTGCATAATCACTGGCTCACAGAAGACATCAGGGAAGAAATAAAAAGCTCCCAGAATCAAATGACAGTGGAAATACAACGTGTCCAAAGCTATGGACCCAGTGAAAGTGGGTCTAAGAGAGGTTTATAGTCATGAATGCCCACATGAAAATAGGGCAGTCCCAATACCCTAATGCCTCTCAGGGTCACAGAAAGACAAGAACAATGCAAATCTGAGATGAATAAAAGGAAAGAAATCATAAGGATCAGGAGCTGACATAGTACAGGCACATCCCTGCACTATAATCCCAGCTCTCAGGAGGCTGAGGCAGGAGGATCCCCATGTGTCTGAGGCCAGCCTAGGCTACATGGTGAGGTCAGGGCCAGCCTGAACTACACAGATCCTGTCTCAAGTGACAACAAAGAGATCAGAGCAGAAATTAAATGAAACTGAGGCAAAAAGCAGTATGAGGGATCAGTAAATCAGAATTCATTCTCTGAAAAGATGCTAAGGGGCTCTGCAGATGGGAAGAGAGGGCAGCCAGGAGGGAAGTGGAAGGGATAGAGGTGTGACCTGCGTGCCCCAGGGCCTTGGGACAAGGCGTCGCTATGGATCACGGATAGATACGCACTAATGAGGGATAAAAAGTAATAAGGTGACATGAAGGTGGGTCTTCTGCTTGTTCTGTGGGAGCCCCGGTGCCCCCAGGGGAAGCACTGAGCCGTGCTCTGCTGTGATGCGCAGTGCCCTGATTGCGGCCAGTGGAGTCTAGCAGCTGTCTCCGGTGAACTTCCCGGCCCTGGCCTGTTCACCTCCCCCAGCTGCAGGACGCAGCACCTCCGGGCGACTGCGTTTCATGTCCCTCAGGCCTCCTGCACCCTGCACGACTTTCGGCGTGTGGAGCGCTGGCTGGACACACAGCCTCCCTCCCCAGCCCCGAGAGTTCCCTGGTGTAGGAGCGGGGCCCTGCCACAGCTGGACAAGGCCCTGGGCAGAGCCGACGCCAGCAGACGTGTACTTCCCGCGCCCCGGACACAAGGCCGGCCGTCATCCAGGAAGGGGAACCTTGGTGTACGAGCAGCACGATTGTCCAGAAAGGACGTTTTCTTAACGCAGACCCAAGTGTTAGAGTTTTGAATTAAGAGTTTAGGTGCTCACCCTCTTAAATCACCACATGCAAAAAGTCAGGATTATTCCATCAGCTGTTTCCGTTAGCTGACTAATGCAAAAGCTGTTGAATCACTGGGGGTTGCAAAAATGGTGATATTTTATTTTTCTAGTTTTAAAGGGAATAAAACTGGGCACTGTGGAGCACACCTGTTATCTCGGCACTTGGTAAGCAGAGACAGGAGGATTACTGTAAGTTCTAGATCCTATCTCAAACCACCCCCCAAAAAAGCCAAACCCAATAAAATAGAACAAAACTAAACAGTGAGAAAAATGTTGGATTTCAAAAACAAGACAGAGGGCCAGGTGTGGTGGCTCACGCCTGTAATCCCAGCACTTGGGAGGCTGAGGCAGGACCATCAGTGAGTTTGAGACCAGCCTGGGCTACAAAGTGAGCTCAAGGCAGCCTGAACTGCATAGGGAGACCCTGTCTCAAACAGTCAAAAAACAAAAACAAACAAACAAAAAACCCCCCCAAAACAAGACAGAAAGAAATCCCCCATAGTTGCTGCACTGTGGATTGTTATCTTCTAAATAGATGTTCAGACTACTGGCTTTAGACCTGCATATTCGAACATAAGCATCAAGTTGTTTTTGTACCCCAGTAGCTGTCTGTCATCGCAGCCTGTGTCCCTCCGAGTAGCCGGCTGCTGGCGGAGGGGCTTGGCGGGCCTCTTCCTGCCTCCTGGTTGGCTCACAGGAGGGCAGGCTGGTTTTAGTCCTCCGCCCGTGTGGCTTGTCATTTTATTTTATTTCTGTTGCTCAAAGTTTTGATGTTTCTATAAAGACAAAGCTGCCCTTCACTATTTGATTATCCGAAGGTCCAGTTGGTTTGGAAAAGGCAGGGTTAATTCTTGTTTCAAAACGAGTTTTCTATTCTTCAAAGAAAATTGTTATATTATGATATCATACATTTAAACATATTCACAGTGCTTCAACTAACTACTGTCAGTTGCTGTCAGTATTGATTCTCAGCTCTTCTTCCCTTCCCTCAGCAGCGCCCCACCCACGTGGCTCCTGGATCCCCTCCTGCCCTCTCCCTCCTCTCTCTGCTCCTTCCCACGGCCACTCTTCTCAGATCTGACTTTGAGGTAAGAATAAGAGCACCAGCTGGGTGGGGTGGCACTCGGGAGGCTGAGGCAGGGCCGCTGCCAGCCTGGGCTACAACGTGAGCTCAAAGCAGAGCGCAGGGGGCAGCCGGGCCTCGTCTTCCCGCTCACCGGGAGTGGCCGAGCTGCAGCCGCAGGGGGAGGCACCGTGGCAGCTCAGGAGCCACTTGGGCCCGGGGCCCGCGGGGGCAGAGCGAGGGGCGGCCTTGCGCCCCGGACGGGACAGGCCTCACGGAGCCTGAGCGCCCCGACACCCAGCCGCTGCTCTTTTGCTCGTTCTTTTTTTTAAAGACCCCCCTTCCTCCCGCGCGAGCATCTGCGGGGCTCGCTCGGGACAGTGGCGGTCATAGTGCCTCCTGGGTCCGCAGACCCAGGGCCTGCAGCTCTTCCCCGGGACACAGCGGGCCAAGGCCGGGTGGGCCAGTCGGGGGCGCGGAGGGGCAGAGGGCCCCCAGCCCGGGGGACCCTACCCTAGGCCTGGCACTGGAGGGACCAGCCGCCAGCACCACTGCCGGGAGCCAAGCGCCCGACCCAAGCCGGCCCGGGCCGGGCAGCGCTCACCTGAGCTGGCTCCAGCTGGTCTGGCCGCTGCCCCTCGGGCCCAGCCCTACCCACAGGGGCGCAGTCGCGGCAGGCAGGGCTACCACCCCATCTGCACTGAACTCCGTCAGCTCTGGAAGGGGAAGCGATTCTTTCCTATTGTAATTTTTTGGGGGCACTAGCAATCGAATTCAGGACCTTGCATTTGCCAGGCAGCCGCCTGAACCACTGAGCTATATCCCTGGCCACCCCCCACCCCATATTTTTAGACCGGATCTTGCTATGTAGCCCAGGCTGGCCATGAACTCCCAGTGATCCTCCTGCCTCAGCCTCCTGAGTGCTAGGATGACAGGCGTGCGCCACCTCGCCGGGCTGAAATTGTTACTCTCAACTTTCCTGCCCTTCTGTCCGGACTTTGGCCAGCGTCACCACCTGCAAGCCAGAATCCCGGTGCCTGGACCAACAGGGCGGCTCGGACTGCCCCGCACATCCATGGGCGACTTTGCTGGCCTCAACAGCAGTGTGGG
Organism: Hydrochoerus hydrochaeris; assembly: GCA_004027455.1. Classification (NCBI taxonomy): domain Eukaryota; kingdom Metazoa; phylum Chordata; class Mammalia; order Rodentia; family Hydrochaeridae; genus Hydrochoerus; species Hydrochoerus hydrochaeris. The sequence continues at coordinate 8,794 of PVLA01011286.1, forward strand.
CACACAAGGCACTGGCCCTGGCCAGCTCGGGGGGCAGAGTGAGGAGGTGGGTCCCTCTGGCTCGGAGCAGGTACCCGGAGCGGCGGAGGGTGCGCTCACAATGTGGCCCACGCTGGCACCATCACCCAGGATTGTGTGAAGGACAGATCACGGTGACAGTCGCCTAAAAAGCCGGAATAACCAAGGGATGACGCGTGGGCCGCCGCCGACCTCCCACCGGGGCCGGCTACGAACCCAGTCCAGCGGGGTTGGGTTCGGCGGTGGCCCGGGGCTGCAGCGTGCCCTCCGAACCGCGGTGGGGCTGGCGGCCGCCTGCGAGTCCTGGTGACGGGAAGCCAGGCGGACCCCGCGCAGTGGCCTGAGCACCGCCTGGCGGCTGAGGCTGGGGCTGCGCTGGGGGCGCCGGGCCGTGTAGCGCCCCGCCCTGTCAGCCGCAGAGCTTCCCCGTCAGGTTCGAGGCCCCCTTGCTCCCGCTTCTGGGGTCTCAGCACCAACGACCTGCAGACCCCGACCCTTCCCGAGTCTCCGCCTCCCGGACCTGAACCGAGCAGTCACCCTATGGTGCTGCACCGCAGCTGGAGGAGGTTTACCCCGCTCAGGGCCTTGGCGGGCTTGTGGCCGCGGCTCCCGGCAAGAGGCAGAGTGGGGGCGGGGCCGGGCCCCAGACCACGCCCCCGAGGACTGCCCCCCCAACCTGGGCGCCCCCAAGCCCTGCCTGAGTGTTTTGGGGAGACGTCCAGGTAGAAATCATAACAAGCACCATTCAGCCAACGCAACACTGTCCTTCCGCCCCAGTGCTTCATTCCTGAGGAGGTATTTAGGAAGAACTCTGTGCGCGGCGGGGAAGGGCGTGCTAACTCCCTCCGCAAACCCAATATTGTTTGCTAAGGCGGTAAGGGGCTGATGACCGGTCCTGCTCACCCTAAACTACATCCTAAACCACATCTAGACATCTTCAACACTTCTACGTGATAATCAAGGTATCAGACTTTCACAATACACAAACCACCGACCAACTGCCAAGAAAGCTGTATTTGCTAATAAATACTTCCAAAAAGCCCTGTATCCAAAACAGGTATGTTTAAGGTGTCACAGAAAACTTCCATCCAGTATTACTTCCTGTCAGGAGTCTTGGGAATTGTTTATAGAAATGTATATAATTACCAGGCGTGATGGTGCACACCTGGAATTCCAGTACTGGGGAGGCTGAGGCAGGAGGATCGTTGTCATCTGCGATCAGCCGGGGCTACACAGTGAGTTCAAGGTTAAATCTGGACTACATAGGCCCTGTCTTGGAAGAAAAAAAAAGTACAAAGCATTTTTTATGCTAAAGCACTTGAAAGTTGTATAAAACTCATTACTTTTTGCAAGGAGTGTCTTTGGTCACTGAGCTCGTGCCAGCTCCCTGCTGGTGTGCCAGCCCGGCCCTCTCACCCCAGGCCTAAGCGTTCCCTGCAGCTCAGGTCGTTCTGCTGTGCCTTTTGGAGCCCTTTATTTGGTACCAGGCGCACCGGCGCACCAGAAACGCTTTACTGGGACCCGGGTGAGGCCGTGGAGCCAGGGCTCTCCCACAGCCCAGATCAGTCGCTGAAGGAGGACTCGCTGTCCGAGCTTTCTCCGCCGCGCTTCTCTCCTGTGCCACCGGGCACTGGGGCATCTGGCCGCCTGAGAGAGAAGAAAACAGTGAGGTTTTCCCAGCAGAAGAAAAGCACTTAGGGTCCCCTGGGAGTAGTGAAATGGGATAAGGGGACACCTCGCCACCCAGTGCAACTCTGGCCACCGCATGGGCTCCACCAGGACGCCAATGCCAGGCAGCCCACTGCCAGGCCAAGGCCCGAATGACCCGGGCAAGCCCGCGGCTGTCCCAGGGTCCACGGTGCTGAGAAGGGCAGGCGGGACATGAAGAAGGAAAGCCCTCGTGCTCAGGACCACGGCAGGAGAAACTCAGAGCACAAGAAGGGTGACCGTGGTCCTTGATCTTTTCTAAGGGCTGTGCATGGTGGTGCTATATCCCAGCTCTTGGGAGGCTGAGGCAGGAGGATCACCTGAGTTCTAGGACAGCTTGGGCTACACCGCCTGAACTACATAGCAAGACCATGTCTCAAAAAACCCAAATACACACATACAAAACAGAAAAGAAACTGGCCATACGGAAATGTGGCAGGAGAGCAGAGTGCCCCGTCAGAGAAGGCTCTTGCTGTGGAGTGTTCTGACTGGAGCTTCTCTCTAGAGAATGAGCACATAGCTATGGCTGGTAGAACACCATCTGGTGACTCCCTGGGCACAGGAGCAGACAGGAGGTGCAGCTCCAGTCTGCACGTGTGTGTCATCGGCAGAAGGAACCAGTGTGACCAGTATCACTCACTGTGGCTGAGAGGCGCCTCCCGGGTCTGTGTCAGTGAACTGGTGAATCAACACAGCACAGCGCACCTCAGCCCCGGTCACTCACCGAGGAAGGACATCACACAAGCAGAGTATACTTTGGGGGAGTCAGAATAACACGGATGCTGCATCGAATAATTAAAAACGACTGAGCTGGGGATACAGCATCTGCCCGGCAAGCTCAAGGCCCTGAGTTCAATTCCTAGCACTAAAAAACAAACAAACAAAACCCCAAAACCACTAGGCTGAATTCCTGCCTCAGGCTCTAGATTCTTATTTAAGGTTTTTAATTTTTATTTATTTTTGGTACCAGGGATTGAACTCACAACCTTGCACTTGCCAGACAAGTGCTTATGTCATTGAGCTAAATCCCTAACAGATTTTTTATTTTTTGACACAGGTTTCACTGTAGTTCAGGCTGGCCTTGAACTCACAGTGATCCTCCTGCCTCAGCCTCCCTAGAGCTGAGCTTACAGGTGTATGCCAACATGTCCGCCCTTATTAAAGATTTAGGACCCTCAACAGATAGAATTGTTAAAGGAAGTGTACAGTTTGTGAGTTACTTTTAGCTATTACAATAAAGGCTCATGTACTGTAATGTATCTGGTTTATCACTGATTGCGGCAAGAAGCTGCTTCCTGCCTGACGTCCCGGGCCGCCCCCCCAGCACCCCCCTCTCCCCGCACCCTGCTGCTGGGGCCACGGCGGTGAACACGTGGGCTGCAGCCCTCCCGGCTCCTGTGCGCCCACACCTGCAGCCTGGCCCTGTGAGTGCGCTTGCCCCATGGAGGGCTGCACCCCGCGGGCGCTCGCAGGGTCAGGGGACGGTGCCCTCGGTGTGACCAGGCACCGCAGGGGCGCTCACTGCACTCAGTATAGGCGCTCAAGGGCCCTCCGGGCGCCACACGTGCCAAAACCCCCTTGTCAGCCTAGTACCCCAGTGTTAGTTTTCTGGGGAACCACCATGTTGCCCTTCTCCACAGCGGCTGCCTCATTTACATTCCCACAGCAGGGAAGGGTTCTAATCTCCAATCCCGGGTTTCTTCGCTCTCATTTCCAAGTAAACTGTGTGCTACTCTGGACTGAAATTGCTTGGAGAACAAAAAGTATACACTAACTCTCGGGTATGAAAAAGAGAAAAACCTCAAGAAACTGCCAGAATCCAGTGAGGGATACGGGAAGCTTTGCACAAGCTGCTAGGCCTCAGGCACCTGGGAAGGGCCAGGCCAGACTCACAGCACCGGCTCCCTGCGGGCCGCCTCTCCTTCAGGGTCAGGAACCTCACTCCACCCCAGCCCCACACCCCACCTTTCATGCTAACCCCTACTTGTGGGCAGTTTTAAGAGGCGTCTGAAGCTTCGCTTCTCCAAATCTGAAGGAAACAAACTCCAAGCTGAACTCTGGGAATGGGCCAGCATCTTAGTGTTTGAAATATGTATGTGCATTTCTAAAATCCTGTTTCAGCAAAATGCATAAATATAGAAAGTCATAAGTATATTCACAATCTTTCATGTATAGTTTTAAAAAACCTCAGTCCTCAGTAATTATAAAAAAACACCCACTTGGTAACTATATTTGATTAATAAAATTCTTTAATCAAATTTTTAAAAAGTTTAAGACTAAATTATCTTAAAAATATATAACTTCAAAAAAGCTGCTAAGTTGACCTCAATCAAAAATGAGAGGACAAAAATTCCGGAGAGCAGGACAAAATTACACAGACTGCGCTTTTCAGCACACCAGGGTCAGCACAGGCCGAGGGTGATCCGCCCTCCTCCGGCCACGTGATCGCGGCGGCTGTCATCGCGACACCCCGGGCCTTCAGCCTTTTCTCCTCCCAGGGCCTAGTCTGAGTTACACTATCCAGGCCTGACCAGTCAAAAGCAGCCCCTGAAGGTGGGGCAGGGCTCAGGAGAGCACCCCGAATGCCAACAGGGCCCTGGGAATCTCTCTCTAGAAGTGAGCTGTGGGTTGGGCAGAAAAAGCAGCTCTTCTTTCACTTGGCAAAAACAGCAGTAGTCACGCCTTGCAGGGGGTGCCAGTCCTGTGGGGGGAGACTTACCCAGGCCCCAAAACAGGAGCCGAGACGGTCCACACCCAGCCCAGCCCCCCCCTCAGCAGGCTAACTCAAGCTGGTTTCTGAGGCCCCCAACCCAACAGCGCCCTAAAACACAAAAGCACTGCTGAGTTCCTCTCCCTTAGGAAGATTTGTATCTCTTCTTACAATCACAGCCACTGCGAGAACAAGAAGTCAAATAAACATTCTTCGGGGAAACACCCACCCGTGTAGATAAAGTACTTAGAAACCTGTTTATTCCCATGTTCCTCAGGAAGGTCTGCCTCCTTTTTCTGTGCTCCTGCACTCTCCATCTGCGTCTTCTTGGGGTGCTCAGCATTTCTTTTATTAATCTTGTATCTTGCTTTACTTGTATTAGTATTTCAGTTTTGAGTTCTTCTATAATGTCACCAAGATATTCCTTTATGTCAGCTGAGTCCCTGTCTGAAATTGCGTTTGCTGCCCTCGATCTCCTGTGTTTACGTCCCCTGGACCCATGTGCCCTGGGTTGGCGGCTGGAGACTGTTTCTTGTTTCTTTCTCTTGTCAAGTTTCTGGTTTTTCCCTTTGATGTTGGCTATGGTTCTTCTGAAGCGCGCTGGCTAGGGACTGCTGCCCTCTCCAGGTCACTGTTGGTCACTGAGGTGAAAGCAGGAGCAGTGCTGCTGTCCCTCCCCTCAGAGCCAGTCTACCAGCGGGGGCCTTCACCACCTTAGCGCGCGCTGCACAGACGGAGGCAGTTCAGGACAGCTTCAGCGGCAAGTCTGTCCCTTGCTGCTGTCCAAGCCATTCCCACCGATCTGCGCCGCTCCAGGAGTGGCCAACTGAAGCCGCTACGGCTCCTGCTTCAGGCCCGTCCTGGCCAATTCCAGTATGTGGCCCAGCTGGTCACTCCCTCCCGCAGGAGGACCAAAATCCTGAGCGCTCACCGCCGCCTGGTTCCCACTCAGCGGACGGCTCTGGTGAGTGCACCTCGCTCCAGCCTCCGGCCACGTTTCCCTTTCCTTGGTTTCTTCCGGGTGCTGAGGACCCCTCTCCATGGTCTGGCCTTCTCCACCGTGCTAGACCGCAGCCTCTGAACCGTTTCTCTGAGCGGCTCTCTACCTGCCACCTTGCTGCTGTCCTCACGTTTATTTTCTTTAAAGCAGCTAAATACCGAAACCGTTGTCAGCGAAGCACCCGCGGAGGGTGCAGCAGCCATCCCGCCGGCGGTTTCGTCATGTGTCCCAGTGTCTGGCAACGCTGCAGTCACTGCCTCCCACAGGTATGCAGAAGGCTAAGTGGAGCACAGAGCTTCCACAGCCTGGACGGCCACGCAGCCACTTCGCATTCTGCCACTGACCCTGCAGCAGGCAGGAGACCCGTCCCGGGTCAGCTCTTCACTCCCAGTCTGGGCCTGCGGCCTGCTCCCGCAGGCCTGCAGGGGAGCCCGTCCTCGGGGGTCGGAGGCTGCGCGGGTGAGGACTTCTATTCCCCAGGCGTTCCCAGCTCCTGCCGTTAGCTACTGCCGCACTGCAGACAGTTGGTTTGTTTGTTTTTATGAGACAGGGGAGTCTCACTATGTGGTGCAGGCTGGCCTCGAATTCATGGCAATTCTCCTGCCTCAGCCTCCAGAATGCTGGGATTACAGGCGTGTGCCACCACACCCGGGCACAACCACTTCGGGCATAGCTCCTCCTTGCCGTGTCCGCTGTCCATCTGTCCCTTGTGATCAAGGTCTCTGACCATGGACTACCCCTAAGTTTTTGGTCTTGTTTTTACTTTGCCTGCACTTCCTAGCTGGTCTCTGCCAGCCAGGCGTTCAGGAACAAGCTTGGCAAAAACTAAAGAAAAGAAATTAATTACGGCCCTCCCCCAACAAAACCCTGCTTTGGTATCATCCAGCTGAGGGACTGAGACCCACCGGGCTGTCAATCAGTTCACGCTCAGACTTCAGCGCAAAAGGTGGCTGTGAAGGGAGGGAGGAGTTCGCCAGCAGGCAGGGAGAGCTCAGAAAGGAGACCTCGCGCTTTGCAGCATCCTGCTGGTTGACGCTGACGAATCCCTTCTTGTTTCAGTGACAGGAAGGTGGCGGCGTTGGCTTATTCCTGGCAATGCTGGAAATCTGGCCATGCGGTGCCCTTTGAACACTGCCTCCAGACCACCTGACCCAGCCCTGAAGGCCAACCTGTGTTCGGTGGTAGGTTTTTCTTAGCCAAATCAAGGCGCTGCACACTGCGCCATTCCAATAAAGAGTGTGACCGGCTGAATTTCAATTTCAGAATTCTGTTCTTTATTGTGCAGTTAAAAATATAAACCAGAACTTAAAAACAACACCCTCTGCACACCATGTCTGGCCTTGCTGGGGACATGGTGGCATTCAGGCTGCTGTGGGTGGCAGGCCGGCTGGGATCCCGCAGGCCCGGGGAGCCCACAGCACAGGGCCCGCCCTGTATCCCTCCAAGATTTATCAGCCAGGTATGGTGGCTCACACCTGTAACCCCAGCACTTCAGAGGCTGAGGCAGGAGGATCATTACAAGTTCGAGACCATCCTGGGTTACAAAGTGAGCTCAAGGCCTGTGTGAACTGCACAGCTAGACCCTGTCTCAAAAAAAAAAAAAAAAAAAAAAAAAAAATCTGATTTACCCATTTTGTATTTTTAAGTGGAAAAACAAAGGCAATTAACCTTTGGACAAAAGTCCATTAAAATGTCCTGTTTATCTCTCCCTTCAGATTTTTGAGTATTAATGTAACAAGTATTACTCATTTTGGGGGGGGGGGTAACCAGGGATCAAACTCATGACCTTGTGCTTGCCAGGCAGGCGATTACACCACTGGGCCAATTCCCCGGCCCCCGTATCTCATTTCAATGGCACTGACACAAAACTGGAGGGCAGGTTTGAGGGTCACCCTGTGCAGGCCGGGCCAGCCATGGGCCCACTGTGTGTGCCCAGCAGGCCTTGATTCTGTGGTCTTCTGGTTTCAGCCTCCTGAGTGCTGGGATTATAAGCATCCTGAAACTAATTTTTACAAACAAGACTAATTCTTGGTTACAGAAGAAGTACTGTTACTTTTTTAACCACCTAGGAGTATCAAATCCTATTTATTTAGGAATTATCACATATCTTCAGTTTTTTAAAATTCCAAGCCAATTTTCTAGGATAACTACCAGGCTCTTTCTGTTCCCCACGTAAACTATTTTAGTTAAAAGCTTCCACATCTGCACACACACGGGCCAATGAAATAACACAGCACCGGTGGTCACTGTATCTCTGCGTCACCTTCAGGCGCGTGCCGAGCTCCACACACAGGCTGGTGTCCTCTCACAGAAGGCGCCTGTCTTCCTATCGCTATGAAAACAGCAGGCTTTTACTTCATACTTTAAGGGCAAAAGGGAGGGGCCTGTCCCCCCTGCGAGCTTCCGGACAAGCTTCCCGCGCACCCAGGACTTCACTGAGGGCTGTCTGGGCCAGCACTGTCCCTCCCGTCACCGCCTCCCACTCTCCCCAGCGAGGCCCCCACGGCCAGTGTCCCCTGAGAACAGGGTTATCAGATGGAGCAGAGCGTGGCTGGGACCGGCCTGCCAGTGGCAATGGCACAGGTTACACAACGCCCCACCCCAGCCACTGTTCCTGGTGACCGAGGAGCAGCTGTGCTGGAGATAGTGAGCTGTCCCCGGAAGTCTCAGCACTCAGGATGGTGACACTGCTTGGCCCTGCTGTGCCCTCGCAAGCCTCCCTGCAGCCATCTAGGGGCCGCTTTTAAAATTGATCTAGCTGTCTATCTCCCTTCCCGCCCTCCCTCCTTCCGTCTTTCCATCCTTCCTTTCTGAGACAACCTCCTGCTGTTAGTTCAGGCTGGGCTTGAACACATATGTTGCCCAGGCTGGCCTCAAACTCGGGCAATCCTCCTGCCTCAGCCTCCCAAGTGCACCTCCGCCCCTGCTAGGGGCATCTTAAAGCGGTCATGCTGAATGGATTCCTGACTAGGCAATAAGCTGGGAGAAGGGGGCTCTACAGACAGGAGAAAAAACACTGAAACAAGGCGCCCCGGGAGCAGGAAGTTGAGGACTCCGCAGTGGCTGCAGGATGCAGCTGTGAGTGAGCGTGCGAAGCCCGGGTCTGACATGAAGCAGGTGTGACGCACAGGTATCAGGCTGCGTGGGAAGCCAGGACGCAGTGTGACTTGATAACCCAGGCGAGGCACACAGCACATGGGCAGGCCTGCGGGGAGTGGGGAGGGCGCAGATCACTGCAGGGCCGGGTGGGGAGGGGCAGCAGCCAGGGCGATTCCCGGCCACCGACTGGAACAGCTGAGGGATTAAGGGACCATGAGGCCGGGCTGGACAACCCCGCGCACGCTGCCCTCTGGGGTGCTGGCTTTCCACCCACTGCGCTTTCTCTAGAGAGAAGCACCCATTTTAATGGTCCTCTTAGCTCTCGTCCACTGTGTATTTTCACAAGAGAAAGAGGTCCTCGGCAGACACACGGGTGACCTGAACATCCCAGTGAGCATCAACCTCAACGCACAACGCGTAGTAAAGTACACATTGCAACCCACGGGTTTCTCAGCACCACAGACAACTTCCAGGACAAAGGCCGATCGTGGCAGGGATGTGCTGGCTCCTCCACTGCCCTGGACACAGCAGGTGCAGGCCGGGCTAAAGCTCTGTGCCCGCTGACCTCAACGGCACCCTACACCTGCGTTCCAGGGGTGGACACGGAGACCCTTCCACGGCGCCGCAGCTCCTTCACCAAGGCCTGAGCGGCGGGAGACCCCGAGGCAGAGCACTGTCTCCGTGGGAAGCCCTGGCCTGTGCCGGGCACTGGACCCTGCGGGCAGCAAGGTCCACACAGCGCGGCACAGCGGCTCTGTCGTGAGCGACGGCTTTCGGGGCGACTGTGGCTACAACTGCTCAGGATGCAGTGAGTTATTATCCAATTCCAAGCCACTTTCTCTAACATTTCTCAAAAAATATTTCATAAAACTCCTACCAACTGGTGTCTAGCTTCACAACAACCAATGATGTGGGCGTAGAATAAGGTTTTCCCCGTTTATTTCTCTGGCTTAGTTTAGGACACGGTAGAATGAGCTTCCTATACACTAAAATCTTTAGTGACACGTCGATAAATAGTAAAGTTCTGCCCCCACCCTGCTGCCCAGCGCTCGCTCCTTCAACAAAGCAGCAGCATGAGAAAAGAATCTGTAAAATCCTGGCTCCCTTGGACACTTAAGTTCACCACTGATCTAATGAAACTGCCCTTGACATGTGAGAAAGCTGGTGTTAGTGGCACAGAATATTTTTAAAATATTGACAACATGTATGAAGACGATTGTCAAATATAAAATACTACATAAAGGGAAAGAGAGAGCCGGAAGCAGTTTTACTGTAACTGACACATTCCGTACCTTGACAAGAACAGCGTTAGGACAATTACTTACTCCAGCAGATCTGGGTCCAGTCCTTCTGAGAGCATTTTGTTTCTTATTGCCATCACCGGGACACCCTGGTAAAAGACGAGAGACCTGGCCGTGAGATGCGTCACCGCACGCAGGGCCTCGGGGGCTCACTGAGAACCGTTCTTGTCTTGCTTTCATGTTACTATGTGCGAAGCACCCGACACTCCATGGCTCCCCCGTACACTTAGTGGGACTTCTGTTATCCCGTATCGCAAAGTCCAGATTAAATCTCTACGCTCATTCTCTCCTCATCCCGCCGTAAGGAAAGCAGAGGTCACGTTCCCCCTGATACCGCCACAGAAAGAAAGCACTGGGACCGCAGCTGGTGCAAACCTACACTGGGCCCCGCCTATGTGAATCAGTGTCTCTTCAAATGAAAGAGCTCTCCGAGTTAACTGTAAAATCACACCCCGCCGTGTAATGTTCTTCTCACACACACACGACAGGTCGGCTTCCACATGGGCACCAGCCCCCACGGAGCCCACGGGCCTCCGGTCCTCACTGCACCTTCCCAGCCGGCACCAGCCCGTGTGCAGCGAGGACAACCGAAGACGGCGAGAGTCAGGGGATGCGCGGGGCGCGGGGAGCCTAGCACTGCACTGAGAACAGGAAATATGAAGGGTTTGTGAGAAATACACACGATTTATGTGAAAACTCACTCAGTGAACCAATGACAAACAGCAAAGCTCTAGGGAGAAGATGTCACCAAGTCCCTGTCAACACCCCCCACTTTGCGTTCTCCAGGGATGGAGACCCCAATTTGACAGCTTAGATTTCTGGGCTCTGATCACATCACCTGACAACCAGGATGGGTCCCTAGACTAGCCCTCCCTCTCCCCTCCCCGCCAACAGTGTGGCAGAGGGGGCTGGGCCAGGTCCGCCAGGGCACAGCCAGCTCTTGGCACTGTGTGACCCCCCAGCCTCCCTTGGGGGGGCAGAGGGGCAGCATGGAGTGTGGCTGCAGGTACACAGCTAAGGCTGGGTCCCGGTCTCAGGGGCCCTGGGGAGGTCAGTGGCGAGTGTCCTGTGGTCAGAGGTGGACGCTAAGGCCCGGGCCCAGGGCAAGATGGACTCAACACTGCTCGGGGACCTCGATCACCGCAGAGGTGATCTTTGGGCTGGGAGTTTGCTTAAAGGGGGAAACGCAGGGCCTCACACGCGCTTGGGTCTCTAAGTCAGTCCGCCAAGTGTGACACACGTGTCTCATTTTTCAAAGAATATAGATCTGTCCAGCTATTCTTCCTCCCAAAATGCAGATTTGACTTTTCCTAAAAACATCTGAATTGAAGTCCAGTCAAGCACAGGAACAAACATGAATGCCAAGCTCAAAATGAAAGTCTTCAAGGTTAGGGGCACACGCTTCTTAGGTACCGCAGAGTGCGTCAAGGAGGAGCCATCACTAACCATAACCTTCACCCTCTGTATGGGGAAAGTGTGCGTTACCTCACCTCCATTTACTGTTTAAAACATTCGGGAAAGAATTCTGCCAAGAGCGATGCCGGCTGGCGGCTGGTGCTGGCAGGGAGGTGGAGGATGAGGCTTGAGGTGCTAAGCCTGAGACAGATCAGGACAAAGGGCAGCCGCAGAGCCCCCCGCTGGCCGGGCACAGCACAGCCAAGGCGTCCGGGAAGGAAGGTGCAGCAGGACGGGTCCCCAGGACACAGGAGAGGGAGCTAAACTCTGGTCCTGCAGGGATGCGTACAGGAAAATCAAGGCCTAAGACAGCCCCCTGCTCAGCACCACTTACTGTGGACAGACTCATGCTGGGAAGAGGGAGAAGCAAGAGATTAGAAGTAGAATAGCTTAGGGCCAGGGATTTAGCTCAGTGGCAAACAAACAAACGAACAGGTAGAATTGTTTTAAATTACAACACTGAGAACCAGGATGAACAAACATGAACCTGATCTGGTAACAAAATTAACTTCAATAGTGGAGGAATAAGCAGCCCCCCCCCAAGGAATTTCACTTGGTAACGGAACACCTGTCAAGTGCGTCCGATACTAGGAATTCAGGAGTGTGGGGCATTTCACTCAGAAACGCTGAAGTCTGGGACGGAAGGGAGGAAGAGCAGTTTTTAAAAGGACTTCCGGCTCCTGTGAGCTACGTGTGATGATGGGAGGTCTTTCCGGAGACTCAGCTACGTGGTTTTGCCGGGTCTTCCCCCAGCAGTGTCCCCAGGTTCACAGGTCTGACAGTATGTACATTTCTCATTGCGCTAATAAAACCAAACTACTAAGTTTCTTTTGTAAAGCATGTTGGAATTTTTGTACGGGTTTAGATTAGGAAGAAACTTTTTCAGTGTAACAGAGATAAGAGTTCTTTAAAAAATAAAAAATGCTCTATTTGTTTTTTCTCTCATTTTATGAGTTGGAATCACAGTTCAGTCATGAAAGGTGGAGGGAGTTTCCCCATCTAACATGAACACAGCAGTCTTTCAAATGGGGAGCTCCATCTCTAGGGAAGGCACAGACCTCGGAAATGCCACACTCCAGTATTAACTCTGACACTGCTGCTACTGAGGATTGTTAATTGAAACTAGATTTGTGGGACAAAAACAGTCTACTCTACACAGTGGTTTCCATGGAAATAACAGTAAGTTGGAGCCATGCATGACGGTGTACACCTGTAATTCTAGCACCTGGGGGCCTGAGGCAGTCGGAGGTAGGCCTGGGCTGCACAGTGAGGTCCAGGCCAGCCTGAAGTGCACTGTGAGATCCTGCCTGAAGAAAAAAGAAAGTGATAAATAATAACATTCTTGGCTCCATGCCGGGCTTTAAACACTTATAGCAGTAGCTGATTATAAAGATGATTTTACTGATTTAAGTCACAGGTTACTGCTTGCCTCCACAGCACTATACTAACCCTATGAGAAGATGACATGAAAAAAAATCACAAAACAGTCACTTCTGAGTGAACGTTCCAGGGGTGGGAGTGTGTCTGAACAGGGTTATTAGGATTCTCTTACTCAGCAAGTTCCTGAAGAAACACGTTTGCTGAACACGCTTTTCCTACTTTTTGTCATTGTTTTATTTTTGGTACTGGGGATCGAACACATGACTTCGCACTTGCCTGGCAAGTGCTTGTGCCACTGAGCTAAACCCCTGGCCCACACTTTTTATACTTAAGAAAGTCCGATTTGACACACTTAGCAAACTGTGCCCCCTCATGCATGACTCGAAGTCCAACTCTCCTGGGGGTCATGGTCCCAAACACTTTCCGGAGACTTCAGCACCATAAATAAAGTTACAGTGCATGACCCGCCCCGGAGACCAGCTGCTCCCGGAGGAGCTTCTGGGAGAGCAGCGGCAGGTGAGGAAGGGGTGGTGGGAGCCTCGTGACTTCAGCGTGCAAACACGCTGGGCGGCTGCGGGGAGCGACAGCAGTGCAGAAGGGCTAGCGGGGAATCCCAGCAGGCGCTTCTGACATTGCTGAAGAGGGTCCGCCAGCCACGGGACCTAGAGTAACCCGCCTTAGGCCTCCGCCACACTGCGGAAAATCAAGAGACTTACAACCCGAGCGTAGCAAGTCACTGCTCACTGCTAACACATGTGTGGTATAAGGTTTTCTTTTCTTTTTATGATCAGGGATGGTGCTGCACACCTGTAATCCTAGTGCTCAGGAGGCTGAGGCAGCAGCATAACCGTGAACTTGAGACCTGCCAGGGCTACATAGTGAGTTTAAGGCTAGACTCTGGCATCTGAAACACCGACCTAAGGAGCCGCACGTGTAGCTTCCTCAGAGGCCAGTTCACTAATTTTGGTGCAGACTTAATAGGCAGTTCTTTGCCAAAAATACGATGAAACTTACGTTGCTGGGCTCTCTGGCTACATGGGCCACAGCAAAGTGGGCACCACCACCCTTGAGCTCCAGGTGGCCCAGCTCACAGTGACTGCCACAGCCACCTCCCTGCTGGGCTGTGTTTCCTTCGCATGTGGTCCTGGCTGGACACTCAAGTGATGGCAAGGACAAAGTCCCTCCCTGTCAGTTTGTAAAGTCAGCTGAATTCTGCTACTGGTTAGACAGACAGACTTCAACTTGCGTCTTTATCGACACACACGTGTGGGAAGTCAGGCCTCAGACAAGCAGCTTTTATCTTTGATGAACAGTATAAAGCTAAACAGTCAAAAAAAATTTTTGGGCCCATAATCCCACATTCTGGGAGGCTGAGACTGCAAATTTAATCCCAGCCTGGGAATTTAATAATTTACCCAGGGTCGCAAAAACTAATAAAAGGGCTAGGGGTTTTGCTCAGCATGAAGGTCCTTGGCTCACTCCTCAATACTGAGAAGAAAAAAAAACTGTCAGGAACACACAAAAACCATCGCAAAGGAAGGTCTAAGTGGCAAATTCTGAGAGTGTCCAGCAGCTCCAGGACAGTCAGTGGGGGGCAGAAGCGCAGAGTGAGGACGTGCACCCCAGGAAGGGGAGCCGGGTTCACAGAACGGAAGGCGGGCGCTGCCCGCCCTGGGGAGGAATCTGTGGCTCTGTGGGGTTAAGGAGTGGCGCTCGGGACAGGGAGCACTGTGGATAAGGGGCGGGCAGGGAGACTCCGGGTTCTGTTTGGCACAATGAACTCAGAACAGTGAAGTGAAATGGCCTCAGAGGAACCTCTGGGTTTCAGGTGGCCCTGTAACCCACTGCTCCCCCACTTCCTGAAAATCACCCGTGGGCTGCAGGGCGCGCCAGCCGCAGCCCGTGAGAATGAGCAGCAGGTGGGAGAAGCCTGGCGACGGGCAGAGGCCGCACCCGCGGGCCCACGGCACCTAGGCGGGGCTGCATGGAGGGTGCACACTGCGAGCACAGAGCTCAGCGGCTCACAGGCTGCAGGACAGGGCTGGGGCTTGGGTCCAGCGCTCCTGGAGGATTTGGTGCCTGTGTTTGTCTTCCAAGTCACATTTGTTTCTTAAACATTTAAAGGGAAAATTTTGACAGTGTTAGTGTACCGCTGAAGATATTTTAACACAGTGCCTAACCACAAGAGCTTTTCTCTTGACCATGCAGGGCCCAGGCCAGTGGAGGCGAACCCCTGGCTCTGTGCTGTGGGCTGCAGGGCTCTGGTTCCAGCAACTTGCACTTTGTACCCCGCTCGCCGTGAAACCATGGTAGTGGGGAAACGGGGTTGGCCGATGAAGGCCTCGAGTATTGGCGATGCATGAATAAAATCTGAAGGACGGGAAGAGAGCAAAGCGGAAGACCCCAGGGAAGTGCTTCAGCAGAGGGGAATCAGCCGAAGCAAAGGCCTGGGACGGCAGTGTCACGCGTTTGCACCCCGTGACATGGGGACAGCTGCGTGGCAGCGGCAGCAGTGGGGTGGCAAGGCCTGCGGCCAGGGTGGCTGCGCTGCAGAGGACCTGTCTCCAGTCTGCGAAGATCTGGCTTCTCCTCCTGAGGGAGGACAGACCGCCTGACCAGAGGAGGACTACAGGGTGACTGTCTGCACGTGCAGACACCCTGGAGAAAGCAGCTCGACTTGTGTAATAACAGTGCGCAGACACCGTCCGGGGGCTCGCTGGACAGCACCTGCCGCCACACCCTAAGTGTTGACCAAGAGCTTACAAACGGTGGATGTGGTGGCGCCCCTTATCCGGAGGGGACGCTCTGCATGCACTGCCATCCCGCAGAAGCTGGCTCGACAGCCTGGTGAGGGTGACTGACAGGTGCCTTCCCGACAAAGGGACAAGTCAGGCCCAGCGGGACGACATCAAAGTGGCTGCCGTGTAAACCTCACGCATCACTTACTTTTGAAATATTCCACTTAGAACCTCTCAGTGGAGCCTGACCCGGGTTAATGGAAACTGGGCCATGAGACAGGTTAAGAGGACAGACTGCATGACACTTGTCCTCAGGGACCACCTTCCACAAGCAATGTCACCGAACAGACTTCCCCGTTTTCTCCTGGGCAGCCATGAAAGATTCTATGGGTCATTTAAAGCTTCTCTTTTGTTGGAAAGATTCACTTTTCAAATCTGTCTCTTGCCCTTATGCTTCCCTGGGCTACAGCTCTGAAGTGTACTTGCTATGATGCATATTTGTATGGGCTCTTCTTTATTTTTATTAACTAAGGAACTTTATATATTTTCAGCCAAGTCCATCTTTTACCCGAGCACTGACTGCCGCCAGTGCAGACTTATAAAGTGACAGATGCTCTTCTGCTAAACAGAGCTCGTGCGGTTTCTCTTCTTGCACTGTGACCACTGTGGCTTCTGAGTCAGGCAAAGTGCTCTTTATGGATGTCAAAGCTCAGCATTTGCTCTTAAATTATTTTGGTGATAGGCATGCCAGGGATAGCAAAAACAATTCTGTTCTCTAGTAAGTACTGCTTTTGTTGATAACAGAATGTTCCAAATTATTAAGTGTTTTGATTAACATAAAAATGACATATGACTAGTTCTTCCCACCAGTTGCAGTGGGGCTTTCTACTGTCACCACAAGGAACTCACCTCTGCCGTTGTAGGGAATGGAAATGCTGCAATTTCTGAGAAACGTATGAATTTTGAGGTTACATAATGGTAAGAGCATTACCTTACATGGCCACGAGACTTATCTTCTTCTTTATAAATCAAATCATTGACAGATGAGCATCAGAATAAAGTATCTCTTTAAAGAACACTATTTGTGTTAGAGTTAAATTAAAAATCACATGATATACTACATGAATACTTTGCTTTCATTTCTCTCTGAAACATCCAAGATTTGCAATGATAACTACAGGTAAAGCAAAGAAAAAAAATTACAGAAATCAGTCCTAAACTATGATAATTTAGGATCCTGTACTCATTTTTAAGGAGAAAGATTCGCATTGCGGTTACTTTTTACCAGAGTATTAATTAAAAAGGAGACAAGACTACAAAGCTGGGCCACTCGGGTTAGCGGTTTTCTCAGCCTGGAAACCCTCCAGGGCTAAGAGTGCAAACGAGGCGCGGGCAGAGGTGGCCAAGCGGCTTACCACGTGCACCATCTTGAGGTATCGGGCGTATCTGGGGTCCTCGGCGACGGTCACGGTATTTTCTGATGAGGCTGCACTTTCCTGTGGCCTGGGGTCCTGCGCACTGCTCTGCTGTAGAGAGTGTTTTGTATAAATTTTTAGACACATCACAAGAGAGGGACATCAGGTCACTTAAACGGGTGTTTCTCGTTATAATTATAAGGCAGTAAATATCAGAGAAGACCATATTTCTAAATTTAAATACCAGTAGTTTAATTATGGAACACGTTTTTAAATGTCTACTGACACTTAACTACGACATTTAACTACATTTAACACCAAAAACACGCTGTGCCTTAAAATGCAAACATATTCATGGCATTAAAAATGTTAAACCCTGCTTTGTTTGTCCCCAGCGTGACAATATAAAATATGCATTAGTGTGGGCACATTACTTTAATAAATCAGCTAGGGAAACTACTTGGCCAGCTGCTCAGCTCCAGGGGACACTGAGCCGACTTGCTGGGAGTCCGCCCCACTGACTGTTACACCATCCACTGTGTGGACGGGGCTACTCTGCCTTCTTAGGAAGCACAGCCTACAGCTTTTGTGGGAGAACTGAGCTTTTAGATAAAATTATTTAGTTTCCTACATTTTAGCTACTGGTGGGATTATGATTAACGGTGCTACCCTTCAGGAGTGGTTTAGACTCCGAACACTACAGACTCGCCGGGGAGGGAGTGATGCTGTGCTGAACAGGCGCCCGCTCTCCAGGCAGCTCTCTCTGCACGGAACCGTGAGCTGCGGTGCAAAGCTGAGACCACCTGTACCCAGATTTCCTTTAACAAGTAAAGTAAATTTTATGTCTATCAATAAAAAATGCAGGTAAATCAAATACCTTCAGAATTTTATCACCTTTAAAAATGTGAATGTGAACCATATGCTAAAGTTTTTCCCAGACAATTCAAACAAACTAAATCTGTCAAAAACTCTATGGCCAGTGAAACAGCCCCAAATCCCTCAGCTGTCTCCCACCGCACTGCCGGTGTTACAAAGCTGGTGCACACACACGGATGCGCATGTACAGTTACACACAAAAAGTCCAAAACACTGTTAATTAAATACAAAGTAAAAACCGGCTCCAAGTGTGTTTCTAAAAATTTTATGAACAGCAAAGTCATAGCGCAGCAGACAGTGGCCGGTGACAGCGAACCTGCAGTCTCCGGGTCCTCAGCCTGCAGCTCAGGGGTCAGCAGCCGCCCCAGAACTGGCCCTCCACGAGTTAACTACCTGGAGCCCTACACATTCCCACCTCATTCCTACCCGAGCGACCTAGGAATCCTCCTGTATCTCTGAGCTGGCCTTCACTTCACGCTGAGGTTAATCTCCCTGTTTAACTGGTGTTCTACTGGGAATAATGGTAAGATCTGAACCATGAAATTAAAGCTGCAGAAAAATCACTATACCAACTTTTGGTTTTGACTCACATACAGATTAGAGGCAGTGATAAATGACTTTTTAATACAAAAATATCTGATAAAGTCCTGTTGCAACAATGGAAACTCTGTGTAAAGCAATGGTTAAGCTCATTTCAAAATATTTACACAAAACTTACTAATTAATATCAGTGAAGCGGGGCTGGGGATTTAGCTCAGTGGCTTAAGCGCCTGCCTAGTAAGCACCAGGTTGTGAGTTCGATCCCCAGTACCAAAAAACCCCAAATCCGTGAAGAGGAAACGCGTAATGAACATGCTGCTAAAACTTATTAAGCAGAACAAACAAAACTTTACTACAATTTTTAAGAGGAAGCCCACAGAACTTGGTAACTCCTCTAAATTAATTTTAAAATAAAACTGTCAGAGACACAACAGGTGAATCTGAATTTGCAAAGCACATTAAGAAATTCAACTGCGACTACTATTAACTTTTCAGAACTCTAGACTAGGATCAGTACAACTGCATAGAGTTCTAAGATATTTTATAGGTTGCATTCATAACAGCAACTGAAAAATTAAGCTACAGATTCATTTAAAATACTTACATAAACATGATACTATACAAGTTCTACCAGTGAATAATCTGTTTAAATTTTTTCCCCAATGAACAAACGAGACAAAGTGAAAAAAATTTTTTTAAACAGTCTCTCACTATACAGTCCAGGCTGGCCTCAAAGTTGCAGTGATCCTCCTGCCTCAGCCTCCCGAGTGCTGGGACCCAGGTGTGTGCTGCCATGCCTGCGTCAGAAATGCTTTCCTAATATCCTTTACAGATGCGTTTTAGGAAAAGGTGGTGTCCTATTTAATTGAGAGCTTCATAAACTCCTGCAACATCTGGATATCCTCTGGTATTCTGAATTTATACTGCAGGAGCCATCACAGTGAGGGTTACTGGATTAATCAAATGAAGTGACCACCTCCGTCTCTAATTGTGACCCAAATGAACGGCCCCTCCCAGGGCCCGGCACTGCCCGGCTGATGTGGCCGGAGGACTGAACACAGGGCCAGGGTTCGCAGAGTGAAGTGGCACCAGAGCTCTCGGCTGAGCACTGCGGTGCCTGCATGTCTCTGCTGCAGTCACCCGACCTCCGTGTGCCTCGGGAGAGCGCATGACGCGCTGCGGGGATGCTCAGCCTTGAGAGTCCACCGCGCGGGGTGGCACGGGACGCACAGGGGTCTGGGCTGGTCCCCATGGTGTCCTGCCCCGTCTCGGGGTCCTGCGAGGCCCGCTGCAGTGCTAGGGCCGGGAAGAGCTGCTGCACTGGGAGGAGGAGTGGCTTGGAGCTGCTCGCCGCCACCGCCGCCAGGCCAGGCCGAGCTGTGCGCCCAGCCACCCGCGCAGGGTGCACACCCTCTCAGGGTCCGCTGTGACACCGCCTGCCATCGAACGCCCGGAAAACACCCTGCAGTCCCCGCAGACTTCACTACACGTGAGGCAGCAGCAGACGGAACCGTGTGACGGGAGGAACCGCAGGAGTCTCACCGGGGCACTCGGGAGTCACACAGGCTAAAAGGCTGCGACGCGCGAGGTCACATCAGCAAGTGACAGAAAAGACGGAGGAAGCCGATCTGAGTAGTCACGGAACGGGTCTGTTTTTTTCAGATGTTTAAACTTTTTATAGCAAAATATTTAAAAATTACAGAATGAGCAATTTTCCTATAGTGAATTTGAAGAAAACAATTACATTCAAGGTATTTCCTAATGCCCTCAGTTGAGGCTGTATTTTTACAGAAGACAGTAACCTCAGGAATCCCTTTGCTGTAACAAAGCAAAGCGGAGACTTTTGCTCTGCAAACCTCAAGTCCCCTGACGGCCTCCTACTCCAACTGGCGGGGCCCTTTCTTCCTTACCCCTCCTCCCTCCCAGTGCCTCGGGCCCACAGGCTCAGCCGACACTGCGGTATCCTGGAAGCCGAACACTTACCTGGGACTGCTCTGAGGTGGCTTCAGACTGGGATCTGTCTGTGATGCTGGTGACACTGACAGGAGACGTTTCAAACACCACCTCATCGAGGCCCGGGATAGAGGACAGCTGAGGAAAGCAAAGGGGCACAGGTGTCAGAGAGCACACCCGAGCAAGAGCGGCACCCGGCACCAGGCGCTGGCGTGCGCGATCTTTCCGGGGCTGGGAACCGCACCCAGGACCTCACACTGCCAGGCAGGCACCGGCTGCGAGCTGGATCCCCGGCCCTGGGTACCTGCACAGCGGCCTGCAGTCTTGAGCCTGTATGAATTCCATGGGCTCATAAAGTCTCACCTTTAATTCTCTATGTCATAAACTGAAAGGCATTTGCAAATAAAACACTCTTAAAATTTTCTCAGGTGTAACTTAGCTAATAACTGTTCTCCTGGAAATTATTTTTCAAATATGGAAAATCCTAGTGTGATGACCCGAAGCCCTCAGGAGGCTCGACACGCCCGAGTCCTGACCTGCGCATTCGCCAATGCCTCCGTGCCTCGATTTCTACCACCTATTGTGCAAGGGTGAAACAAATCTCTAAGTTGTTGCAAAAAGATTTTTATTTAAAAACTTTATCTTTTGAAGGTGCTCAGCAGCACACACTGTATTTTCTTTATTTTGGTTTTTGAGACAGGCCAGCAGTCCTACCGCCAGCTCACATTTTAAGGGTGAAAAATCCTCTTGCTTTTATACCTGCACGTGTGGCGCTGTGGGCTGCGTGCCCCCCCCCCACCCGGGAGACTGAGCAGAACAAAAGGCCAAAGCCCAGGAGCTCGAAGCCCACCTGGCCAACACAGGGAGACCCATAGGTATAAAAGAACAAGTATTTAAATGCTACTAAAAATGTGTAGTTTCTCACACATGAAAAATGGTACACTCTCAGCCGAAAAATGGTACACTCTCAGCCTTTCGGCCTGAAATCATTAAGAACTTCAGGTTAGATTTGCAAGACCTGTGCAAACCTCTCCTCTGACTTCATCCTGGTAATCAGTAACACGTATCTGCTGGGTATCTGGCTAACTTTAGAGATGAACTCTGTAACTATGGAACTAAATAGTGAACTGAACTTGTGGCCTCGGAGTCTAATCCGCGGTCACACAGCCGGCTCAGGGAAACGCCAGTGGGGCAGGATGTCGCTGCAGCCCGCTGACCGGTTGTCCTTCTTAGCACAGTGGGTCTGGCCCAAGTGCTCTGGAGGAGCCGAGGCTGCTGGGAGGACGGCGAGAGCAAGTCAAGGCCACGGAGACCGTGTTCCTCCCCTGAAGTGTCTGCAGGACATGGACAAGGAAGCTGCAGAAGCCCATGGACAAGGAGAAGGACAAGCCAGACACTGGAGCTCTGACCCTAAAGGTACTGGCAGCTCCTCTTCTTTCTCAGTTAACAAGTACTTTGGGACAATTTTTATTTTTTATTTTTATCTTTTTGAGACAGGGTCTCACTATGCAGTTCAGGCTGGTCTTGAGCTCACTTTGTAGCCTAGGCTGGTCCCGAACTTGCTACAATCTTCCTGCCTCAGCCTCCGGAGTGCTGGTATTACAGGTGTTCTCTACCACGCCTGGCACTTTGGGACAATTTTTAAAAAGTTAAATTAATTTTTTACCTGATACATAAAAATCACACATTTTTATGGAACGTCTTTTCTTTGATAAAAGAATAAAGTCACAGAAATGTAGTTTCCTTTACAGCCAGCGAATACAAATGTACAATGTGGTAAAAAAAATGAAATGAAGTTAAAACTTGTTACCCTTATTTTCCAAAACCTTTAAGTCTTCAAATCAAAACAGCTAGGGCTGAGGGTTTAAATGAGCGGCATAAGCACCCGCCTGGCAAGCGAGAGGTCGTGAATTCAATCCCCGGTACAAAAACAAACAAACAAACAATTAAAAAAAAACCCCACCAAATCAAAACAGCCTTCTATTTTTCACACTCAACTCTTGCAAATGTTTTTGGTGCCGAGGCTGAATTCAGGGTCCTGCGCTTGGTAGGCAGGCGCTGTGCCGCTGAGTCACGTCCCGGCCTGCCCTTGCCACTTCTTCCACCACGCTGACCCTCCCTCCTCCCTGGCACTGAAGACATCAGCAGATGGAAAACAGCTGACACTGCCGGTAGCATTTGCTCTGGAAACCCCTACAGTTCTATGCAATTATCCCTGTGTTATGTAGCTGTTAAGTGATAACCTTGCCAGTAACTTTGGATTGTCCATCAAACGGAATTAGAGCTCAAGTCGTTAGTGCATCACCCCTGCCATGTTTCTGACCAGTACAAGGGAAGACACCGACCGCTGTGCACATCTGGGAAGACCGTAGTTCACAATAAACACTATTATTTCCTTACAATTATAAATTATTTACAAAACACAACACTGTACGCTTCATAGATGCTTGAGTTACACTTAATTCCTTTCCAAGAGTGATTAAAGACTAAGGTTAGTACATGTCTACCAAGTATTATACTAGAAATTTTGTGAAAATACAAACCTTTGCATCTAAAATATTAAGAGTTGTTTCAATTTGTTGGATCCGCAGAGAGAGGTTTGCCAGTTTCTGCAAAAGAAAAACCAGAATAAAGTGTTTCACTAAAACTGTCAAAAATAACAACAAAGGGCAGCCTTAAAAATGATAAATACTATTTCAGCAGCTGTCATTTTCTAACACTCTGCCTTATTCATGTGAATAAGAATGGAAAGTCAGGTATTTTCTTATCTTTAGTTATCTTTATAGTTATTTATAAAATAGTATTTAAGGAGGCTGGGGATTTAGCTCAGTGGTATAAGCACCTGCCTGGCAAGCACCAAGCTGAAAGTCTGATCCTCTGTACCAAAATAAATAAAATAAAATAATATTTACTAGTTTTTGAAAATTTACATTTGCAGTTTAGCAAACTCATTACCAGGGCAGTAACCAATGGGATTACAAGATAAACTAGCAGTGCAGCCTTATGCTCGCTGCTGCAGCCCTGGCCCGAGCGGGGCCTGCTTGCTGAGGGCTGCAGGCCTCTCCAGAGCGGCCACAGGACTTGCCCTGATAAATTACTAAACTGCATATGTACAATTTGTTCCAAATTCTTTTTCTGTCTTTTTGAGACAGGGTCTTGCTATGCAGTTCACTTTGTAATACAGGCTGGTCTCCAACTCACAATGATCCTCCTGCCTCAGCTTCAAGAGTGCTGGGATTACAGGCGTGAGCCACCACACTGGGTTTTGTTCCAAATTCTAACTTCTCAAATTTGAAAAGTAAAAAGGCCACGGTGTGGTGGCACATGTCTATAATCCCAGCACTTGGGAGGCTGAGGCAGGAGGATCATTGTGAGTTGGAGACCAGCCTGGCTACAAAGTGAGCTCAAGGCCAGTCTGAATCGCATAGTGAGACCCTGTTAAAACAAAAAAAAAAAAAAAAAGGAAAAGAAAAGTAAAAAATGATGACACTGGAGGATGAACAATTCATTTCGGAAAGAAGAAATCAGAGCACATGAAAATCAAAGAGAAGCAATCTACCACCCAAATTCAAAACAACCCAGCACAAAGAGCTTACCATGCTCATTACCCAGCGCAATCCAAGCGTTCACACAGCACATACGTTCACCCCATCTTATTTTCCTCGTTGCTGACACAAAGTACCTGACACCCATAGTTAAGGAGCAGAGGCTCATAGTTCGTAGAGGTTTCAGTCCACAGTGAGCTGGCTCCAAGGCCGGGTGGCATTGCAGAGAACAGTTCAGGGTGGGCAGAAGGCAGCAAAGCAAATGAGATCTCAGCAGCACCTTTCATACTCTTATCTAGGCTGCTGGGATTAGGGCGATGCCAAACCATCAGTGGATCAACTCAGTAATCACACTCCTCAATCCCTGCATCACACTCTGGGTCCAGCCGCCTCTGCAAAAACCCATGACCTCGTGAGGTTTTGGGGGGACACCTAGACCCAAGCCATAACACCCACACAGATAAAAGTACTGAGCCATCAGAGCGTTGTTTTGAAACTCCCACCCAGGGCTGGGGGAGTGGCTCAGGGGTGTGAGCGAGCCCAGCAGGTGCAAAGCTCTGGGTTTTGCCCCAGCATCCCCAAGACAACAGAGAGAGGAAAATCCCAATCTCCAATATCCTCTATCCTCACAGTCACGTGCAAGGTGCTGGTGCCACGGGCACACAGGCAGGGCTCGCCATCAAGAACCCAGCTCAACAGGGCCAGGAGACCTTGGTGCCGGCCCAGTCCCTGGGCCAGCGCTCCAGAACCACTCTCATGGACCATGCCTGGGCCCCTGCGCAGGCTCTAGGGTCACTCCTGTGAGCTTGGGGCCAGGCTGGGAACACAGTGAGATTGCTCTCCATAAACAAACAGCAGCTGGCAATGTAGCTCAGTGGCCTAAGTGCCTACTTGGCAAGCACAAGGTCCTGAGTTCAATTCCCCGTACCAAGAAAAACAAAACCAAATCAGTACATGAATTAAATCAAAAGGGCTGCAGATAAAGCTGCTCAGTGGTTCAATCTTCAGTACCAATAAATCAGCACATCCAAGACACCAGTCGATGGGACGATCCTGTGCTTCTGAGTTGGAAGAGGTCTCTCTTAAGTGTCAGAATGGCCATTACTGCAAAGAGTACAGAGGCAGAGAACAGGGAGTCCCCGTACCCTGCCTGCGCAAGTGTGAATCAGTACCGTGTATCGTTTTTGGAAAACAGTAAGGGGGTGTCTCAAAAATAACACAGAGAGCCACTGGAAGGCTTCACCTTTCCACAGCGGGGTCCGCAGGCAAGGGCACCGCAGGGATGTGAGAGGACGGGGCTGCCGTTCCACGCTCACAAGAGCCAGGAAGGGAACCGGCCCAAGCGCCACTGTCTGCTGAACAGACAAGGAAAACGAGGTGCGCGAACCCCGCGGAATACTGCACAGGTGTGAGAAAAGAATGTGTGTGACAACCTGGGTGGATACGGAGGCTGTTATGCCGCATAAAATGAGCCTGGCACAGGGACACATACGCCACAAGGGAAGTCTCCCTTGTGCTTCGAATAGAAAAATGTAGAGAGCAAAACGGTGCTCACCACAGGCTGGCGGGAGCAGGGAGGGAGGGCCACGTGCCAGCCGAGGGAGGCGCCAGACCAGCCAAACGCAACACGACGGCTGCCCGTGACGGTGCGCCCCGGGGTGGCGACGCACGGTGCCCCTGAAGCCTGCTGAGCGTTCTCACCGCAAAAAACTCGAGTATGTGAAGTAAACCTTGGGCCAGTCTGACCGAATCAATGAATAATGTGCAAAAATACCAATGCCTCATGCTGTGCACCACAGAAACGGGACAATTTACATCTATAAATGATGTATTTTCTAAAAAGAGAAAAAGCAACAGATTATCTTTAAACTGCGCGAGTATTTTGGTCAACAAATTTTTCTTTGAGGCTCAAGGGAGGAGGAGGGAATGGTGACTGAGCGAGAACAGTCGTGGAGAAGACCAGGGGTTTTAGAGCAGCCAGGAGGCCTCCAGTGAAGGGGTCAGGGACAGGGGAGGACTCCCTCCTCTCAGGGAGCCGCTGTGAAGGAACACGCATTCTCTGGGCAGAATTCTAGGCTTAGGAAGCAGAGAGGCCACCCTGCTAGTGGTTAACAGTCCTTTTCCTAGATGTGGGGGCTTGTTTTTACTTTCTAACCCGGCACTATGAGGAAATACTTATTTCCCCTAACAATCCTAGGACACTTTTGCTCCAAATACTTCTCTACCCCACCCAGTATAAATTAAGGGGAAAGGCTAGTTATCTTTTTCTTATTTTTAAGATTTGTAGTAGGACGTCTGCAGGACATAATGATTACACTTCTTATGAGGCTTAGTGGGTTTTATTAGTCAGTTCTGCACCCTGTTTGGAGAAGCAGAGTCTAGAATTAAACGTCCCTGGAAGCATGCACCTCATCTGAGGGGCTGACACACAACCTATTGACTCAGGCGCCTCAGTCGGCCAACGATCATACTTCACTCTTGCTTGCTGTACTGACATGACAGGAGAGATTCTGGTAAGGAGAGAAAACAGCAGCTGGATCCTACCCAAGCAAAGATGCTTTTCCTGTCTCCGTGCAAAACTCCTACTTGCTGAAGCTGAGGCTTATGATAGAAGTCGCAACGTTCGACTGATTCACCTGAGAATTATCTAAAACTTCCACTTCTTCTTGTCTTCTTAAATTTGGTTTTGATTTACATTTCTCATTGTTCTCCTCATCCTCTTTTTTGGCTCTTAAATTTTCAAACTATCTATTTGACTGCAGCCATTCGGGACTTAACCCAGGCTTTTAAGACTTTGCAAAAGACTGGGAGGGGCCGTTGAATTTGCTGCCTAATCCTGACCTGGGTACGTAGTCCCCACAAGTCACTTGCACAGGCGTTTCTTTTTCCCTAAAAAATATCTGATGCCAAAGTTATGTTCTAGGCTCTTTCCCTTTGCCATCTTTGGGTCAAAAAATGTAAAATATTTTAAATGCCAAGTGTCTTTAGGGAGTAGGGGAGCAAACTTCACACTGAAAACAAGTCTTCAACCGTGACATGTTGTATCTCGTCTGTCCTGCGTGATCCCAGACACGGGATCGCGGGGAGAGGTGCGGCAGCCCCGCGGGAGGGCAGGCGGTCGGGCGAGGGGTGCGAACCCCCGTTTTACTCCACTTCCGGGCTCTCCCGCGCGCCGGGTTCCCGGCACCTACCTCCTCGCAAACGGTGGAAAAGCGGTTGAGGAACTGCACGGTGTGCACCACGAACTGATTTAGAAACGCCACCGTTCTCTTCTGCTGGATCGCGGGCACCTGCGGCGGGAAACAAGCACACGCGGCTCGCCCCGCTCTCCCGCCGGCGCCAGGAGGGGGCGGGCTGCGCGCACGGGGCGCCCGGGCCGGGGGCGGGGCCGGGGGCGGACCCTGCCCGGGGCTCTGGGCTCGGGTGACCCCGGGCGGTCGCGGCCAGGCCAGCGGCGCCAGGCCCGGGCCGGGGGCCACGGTGAGCGGGCGTCTCCCCGGGACCAGGGCGCCCCCTCCCCATCCTCCGTTCCGGTGGCCGGAAGTTCAGCTCCGTATCTTACACACCTTGGTCAGGTCTATGCCTGACCCCATGAGCGGGAGCCCGTCCTCGTCCATCTTCTCCGCGGGCGGGCGGGCGGGGCACCCCGGCTCCCCAACAGACTTCTCCCCGAGGGAGCCCGCCCAACCCGGAAACCGGGTTCCCAATCCCCGCCGCCGGAGCCTCCTACCGGAAGGAAGCTCCTGCGTCCGCCAATCATTGGGCGACTTCCGGAGGGACCGCCTTTTCGCTCGGCATGCTGGGGTTTGTAGTTCAAGGTCAGGATTGTGACGTCAGCCTCTAGGGTTTCACAGCTACTAGCTAGGGGTGGTGTCGCAGTAGCGGCGCCTTAACGAGCGGGGAGGAGGGACCAAAAAGAAAAGAAAGAAAAACTAAAAACAAAGTCAGAAAGTGCATCCATAGTTTAGGTTTCCCTTGCTTAGTACTGTCCGTTGTATGAGTAGCTCGGGGTGCAGCTGGCTGTGGGAAGGACCGCGCGGGCTGTCTGGGGTAAGGCAGGAACCCGGGAAGAGCCGGGCGGGGTAGGCTCCCCGCGCACTGTGCACCGTGCAGCACGCAGCGGGTCTCTCTCCTTACGCAGTGTTTCCTCCACTGCTGCTTCCGTGGTGGCCCGTGGGTAGGGTGGTGGAGGCCTAAGTCTTTTATTTTTGTGACTTGGGCCTTTGCGAGCCACTGGCCGGGACTCCGCTGACTCACCTCTGCGGAGGCCCCGGGAGTGCTGCAGGCCGTTTGCCCCCTGCCTGGGGCAAACGTGCCTGTGACAGTGCGGTGTCGCTGCCCCCTTTTTGCCCGGTCCCCTCTCCGCGTAGGCATTTCTATCAAGTGTTATTCCCCAGGTTTTCTCGCATCCAGTGCTTCTCGACGGCCCCAGGGAAAAAAATGAATTTTGTTTTCTGTGCCGTGGATTTGAAGGGCTTTCTGGATTCTAACCAGCCCATCCTTGGTGCTCCCCCGAGACAAGAGGAGAAGCCACGCTCCTGCACGCCGGCGCCCACGGCATGCTCTGCGCAGCCTGCTCTCAGCTCGCGTTAGCCTTACCTGTTTGCTGGCCTGGACACGCTTGCAGCGTAAAGACACCCTCCGCCCCCCCGCCCCCGCAGGAGCTCGCCCTGTGGTCTCAGCGGGCACCTGCTGAATGACTCGAGGGGCTGCTGACCACAGCATCCACGCTCACGCAGTCCCCGTGAACCCCTACCTTAGGCTGGGTACACAGGCAGATTCCCCACGACCCGTCCTCTCCAGAGCCAAGAGGCTCCTGGTGGGGAAGGGGGAGAAAAGCCGCTGGTTATAGATAAGCAGAAGATGAATGTACTTCTACATCTCCTGTAGGGCTGCTGGAAATGCGAACTGCTCAGCTGGCCAAAGGACAGAAAAAATGTTTTTAAAAAGTGGTCTGTTCAAAACAGAACTGTGTTAGGTGTGATTCTGAGTTAACAGAAGCAAGAGTGGGAGCCTCCTTCCACCTCCGGGGTCCTGGATTAGGGCTCATCAGTCACCTACAGCACCCCCTGCCAACAGTGTCCTCTCATCTAAATAACCAAGCTTCTAGGAAGAATAAAAACTATCTACAACTGAAGTCTGGGGAACCACCAGAAATCCTCTGAGGTATATACCCTCTTCTTTGGGCTTTCTGTCAGTGGTAAAATGCGTTATCAGATCTAACTGTCATGAATTCTGGAGGCAAAAGTAGATAAACCAGGTGTGGTGGCGCACTCCTGTAATTCCAGCACTCTGGAGGCTGAGGCAGGCCGATCGTTGCAAGTTCGTGACAGCCTGGGCTACAGTGAACCCAAGGCCAATCTGAACCTCATTGGAGACCCTGTCTCAAAAAGATACACACACACACACACACACACACACACACACACACACGTAGCAGGCAATAAATACTGAGTAATGAACACTAGCAGAGACTCTGTTTGCCACCTATATATACACAGGCAGTGAATAGCTTAAGAGTTTTCCAATCATCTTTGCCTTCATGTCAATTACCAGAAAACTGCTATTGCTTAATTTTGTCACAGCTGAGTTTGGAGGTGAGGGAAGGAAGGCGACGGCTGCCTGTTTTTCTGTGTTTCTCCCCAGTTTCAGGGTGCCCCCGCCCCTTAGGTGGGCAGGGTACCGGTTCCTAATGAGGAACAGGACAGATGGATGTCCCTTATTCTTACCCTCCCCACTCTGCACCCTCAGGAGTGACAGGAATTGCTGAGCCTGGTTAAGTGTGCCATTATAGCTGGCATAGTTCAGGGTGTTCACCGGCTACTCCCTCCCAACTCCCCTGAGAAGCTGGGTTGAAAGCTTATGTCCTGCAGGCTGGACTCACTTCCTCCCTAGAGAGCTGAGGGTCCCACAAGACCCAGAGGAATTTACATCTAGGGAGACCCCAGCAGCAAGGAGTGCCCAGTGATGACCCCTGCCTAGAGGGGATGGGGAAGGTGTCTCCCCACACTCCTGGGATTTCTGCTTACGGAGATGACACAGAAAAGGTGCTGGCTTTTAGGGACTGTGTTTCTGCTTCCCAGTGAGGGGCCACCAAAGGCCAGCTCATAGCAGGTTGATCGGGACACAGGGGGGTCGCAGCTTCTATTAGTTTCCGCCTGGCAGTGTCAGCAGAGTAAACAGCTTAGAATTGGCTGCCCGGAATAGTTCTCGTGGACTCTGAAATACTAACCCTAGCCTAGTACAGGGCCCTGAGTGGATTTAATGGCGGGGGAAATAATGGCTTGAGGGTGTGTGTGTGTGTGTGTGTGAGGGTTAGGGCTCGGCTCTCCGGGTTTGCAGACTAGAAGACTTGCTCCGAGGAAAGTACTTGCTACCTTTAGCAAGCTCCGAGAGGGGTCTGTGTGGCCGTGGGTGGGCAGCAGTAGTGACTCATACCTGCACTCTGGGAGGCTGAGGCAGGAAGCTAGAAAGTTCCAGCTCCACCTGGGGAACTCGGTGAGATCTTGTCTCTAAATAAAAAAATACAGGCTAGGGAGGGAGGTAGCTCGGTGTGAAGGCCCCGGGTTCAGCCTCCAGGGCCACAAAATAAAAATGAAAACAAGCCACAAATGCGAGGACAGCAAAAATATAGAAAAGAGCAAACCGTTAATGGAATTGGCCCGTGATGGATGGGCCTCAGGTGGGTGCAGACCAAATCCAGGGAGGCAGGGCCCCAAGCCTCCAGCGCGTGAGCTGTATGGGCGGCCGAGGGCCGCAGCAAGGCTCTCGCCCCTGGGGTCCGATCACCCCAGGCCCTCAAACCTGGTCGGCAGCTGGAACCCTGCCTGCGCGGCACAGGTCACGGGAACTGGTCACCCGGGGAGTCCAGGTCTCCCTGTCTCTGCCCCGGAGGTCCAGGAAGCCCCTTCGCTGTTAGCTGACACGGCAGGCCCGGTTCTCACGCCCTCGACACTGCGCAAGTGCCCGCTTCCTCTTTTCGTGCACTCGGGAATTACCAAGCTTCGTGACCGGAGACCCGAAGTCAGTGACCTTTTTTCATCGTGGAAGATGTAGAAGGAAGGAAAACTGTTATCTACATTCCTCTTCTTGGCAGCAGTAACATCACCATTTTTTTTTTTTTTTTTTTGGTGCCGGGGATCACACTCATGACCTTGCGTTTGCCCGGCAGGCGCTTATACGGCTGAGCTAAACCCCTGGCCAACATCACCATTTTTTGAATTATGGTTCTTTACCTCAAATTCACTAAGATTTTCTTCTCTTTTTTTGGCTGGAGGTAGAAATGGGGGAGGCCTGGCCAGGTGTGCTGGCCCACGCCTGCAATCCCAGGACTCAGGAGGCTGTGGCAGGAGGGTGCTGTGAGCTCTGGGCCACACAGTGAGTTCAAGGCCACCCTGAGCAAGACAGCAAAACTGTGGCTCAAAAAAATAAAACAGAAAGTAGGCCTGCTAGGAGTCTGTTTAGCTCTGGATAGCTTTAATAGCACCCAGCCCTCTTTTGGAGGCAGAGTCTCGCTATGCAGTTCAGGCTGGCCTTGAACTCAGTAGCGATCCTCCTGCCTCAGCCTCCTCCGTGCTGAGATTACAGGTGTGTGCCACCATGCCCGGCCTGCCTTCTTCAAAGAATAAACTTCTCTACTTATTTAAAAAGAGAGTGAACAATATCTCTATTAGCTGTTTCTAATTCCCCCCGCCTGGCTGTTTCTGCGAATGACTTAGTACCTGGACACCTTAGCGTGGTCAGGTTTGAATCACAACCACATTTCTTCCTGAAGCCTTGTTTCTGAGTTCCAAAATCTATGTTCGAGTCTTTGCTATTACCTTTTTAAAAAATGGCCAGGCCAGGCAAGCATGGTGGCACCTGTAACACTACAGGAGGCTGAGACAGGACGATTGTAAATCTGAGCTCAGACTGGGCAAGTTGGTGGCCTAGCAAGGCTCTTTTACCCACTAAACAGTACAAAAGGACAGGGTGTACCTCATTGTGAAGGCTCTGGGTTCAACCCTCAGTACCACAAAAAAAAAAAAAAAAAAAAAAGACCACGTCAGAAGCTATGAACCCGACTGAAAGCGGTTCAATGTCTGCCCCTGTTCTGTGGCACAGGGGATGCAAACGCAGGCCCTGGTGCGTGCTATGAGGAGCCACCTACCACTGGGCTTCAGCTTCCACCCAAGAAGCCCACGTATATATCCACAGTCCCGGGGCGTCCTAGACTCCCCAGGTCTCCGAGTGGGCTCTGCAAAGGCCGCTCTGTCCGAATAGGACCGGAGTCCCAGGCACTCATTTCTTCCATCTGCCAAGGCATTTCCGGGTAGAAGCAGGTGGATGCCAGGACAGCGGAGGCCGACGTCGGTTAGAAACACGTCAGCAAGTTCCATCGGGGGAGTCTGTGTTACCTCAGGAGCCAGGATTCCGATGGTGGCAGTTTGAATATACTTTTAGAGAACTGCAGTCGCTCCACACCCTCTGGTATTTGGCATCTGTAGGCCTCGCAGATTATACACACAGGTGAGGTGTTTAGGTCAGTGGCAGTGGGTGACAGGGAAAGGAACGGGTCAGAAAGCACCCGCGTGACCCCAGGTTTGGACCGCAGGCCTGCGGCTCCAGAGAGCTTGTGGGCGGGGCCTCTGAGGCAGCAGGAGCCCCTGAGGTCCACATGCGGCCGGGGAAGTCTGCCTGCCAAGGCTGGCACCGGAGAGCAGTGGCCGGCAAGCAGGCGAGGCCCACCCTCGCGACGTCTCCTGGAGCTGGGCAAGCTGGCAGCATAAGCACCTAGCTTTCATTGCTGTTAACGGAAGGCACCCCAGAGAAGGCAGACGCAGGCTGTGACCCAGTAAGTTCGCATTAGTGCATTCAGACTCGACCACAGTATCAGAAATGACCAAGTTCGAGTTCAGCTTCAGCTGGACCATTCAGTTAGTGTTTACTGAACATTTTTCTATTAATGTTTTGTTGCCTTCCATTAACACTAATGAAAACTAGGTACTTATCTTAGAACAGAATAACTGACATTTTCTTTTTTGGTTTTATTTATTTTGTTTGTTTGTTGTCTTTTGAGACAGGTTCTCCCTATGCAGTCCAGGCTGGCCTTGAGCTCGCTTTGTAACCCAGGCTGGTTTTGAACTCATGATGATCCTCCTGCCTCAGCCTCTGGAGTGCTGAGATTGAGCTTCATTCTGGACACAGTGGAAATCTTGTCTGGGTTTGGCTCGATGTCAGGCTAACAGCTGTGTTTATTAAGAAAGATCAAAGTTTCTTACTTGACCACCATTAGAAGCAAAGAGACCAGTGGTAATTTCTGTCTTTACTACAAAGAAATAGACACACAACACAGCACTGTAAGTGCAGCGGGGATACATCCTGAAATGACAAACTTTTTTACAAGAGTCACTACTGATAAGGGGTCCCTTCTGGCCTTGCTGGTGCTTGCAGAGGTTTCTATCCCATCAGAGGTGGCTGGAAGGGACCACATCAAGATGTCCCGCCCTTTGCTCCTACCCTGATACACCCAGTCCGCTTAGGAAGGGGTATGTGACCTCGTCGGCTAACTAGATTTTACTGTGTTAAATAACTGCTGGGAATTACCATCTACTATGTCATCTGGGCTCCAAAGCCTGTAGTTTACACCAAACCTCTACATGATTATGAAAGTTCTCTGACCTAATTTGTGATTTCCTCTAACATTTTCCTGTCCCTTAAAGGATACTTTTCTTGATTCTGTTAGATAACTATATACTTTATGAACAGAAAAACAGTAAAAATATTTACTGGCAGTATTAATAAAAAAATCCTCAAAAAATAAAACTGTACAACTCTGAAATAATCAGTAGCACACACAATCTCTGGACTGTGTGGAACAGAGACGGCAGCTGTTTGCTCTCCCCCGTACCACTGCATCAGCCCCAGAGGGCCTCGACCTCAGCCCCGCTCACAAACACCAAGGCACGTCCTTCCAGGAGTGCGGCGCGCAGGCTTCTGTTCAGGTCTCTGACTGACAAGCAGGACCTTCATTTGATTCTTTACTGACTTCGCCGTCACAATGTGTCACAAAGGCACGGCACGGTGGTCTTCCACGACGGCCGTCTAAGGTCTCTCGTCAGGTGAAGCAGATTCTCCTCCCCAGGAAGCTTCCCCCGCGCGTTAGAGCTGCTCACCAAGGACGCCTGTCCACAGAAGTGGGCGCTGCAAAGGCGTGGACCCTACGCTGCTCTCTCAGGGCTGCTTCAGCCCTATTTTAAGATGCTCCAAAAACTGAGATGCTGGCTCGGAGGGCCTTGCAGACGGTACACGGGGCGGGGCATGGGGAACACAGTCACTTTTTAAAGAAACTACCAACCTCCTCTTGTGTGTAAACTGGGTAACAGAGTACTATGGACGTTACAATGCCCTGTGCATATAGATTGCTACAAAATGCACACATGGACGCATCCTAACATCCAACAACTTCCACACATACTGAGAGTTTTATTCTCCTTTTTAAGTGCTTGTGTCCCTGAGAACCAGGAAGTAAGTGTTCAAAGAACAAAAGACAGAAGACAGAATCAGAAGTACTGTTGTCCATCTCTGCAGCTGAGCAAGGAAACCGTATCATCATACAAGATGATTCAAAATACATCTCTACATACAACAGAGTAGGAAAATAATGTTTTAAAACAAAATTTTATTTAACAAAAGCAACTGAGACTTCTAAACTTTACAGTACATCTGATATAAAAATGAGGGCTTCTCCAGAACATGCAGTAGAAATACAACGCCCCGGAGAGCTCGCCTCACACCTCGGTCACCCAGAAGGACAGCTTGCGGTCTCCTCCCATCACGCACAGCGGCAGCGTCCTGTGCCAGGAGAGGCCGGAGCCCACGGCGACCGAGCCGGTGAGGATGGGCTGCAAGGCGGGCAGGGAGGGAGCACGGTCAGCCTCAAGGATCGGGACGCAAACTTCCAATACGAGAGGCGCGCTGCTGAATTATCTGCTTCCAGCGGAAACACAACTTAAAAATGGGCTGGCATGGTGGCGCGTGGCTGTGGATACAGCGCTCAGAAGGCTGAGGCAGGAGGACTGCCATGAGTTCAGGGACAGCCTGGGCCACACAGAGATCCTGTCTCAAAAAACCCAACCCAAACCAAACAAGTAAAATAAAAATAAAGAAAAAAAAGGACCGGAGTCTTAGTTCAGTGTGAATATTCTGGGTTTAATCCCCAGTTCCACAAGTAAAAACAAAGGAAAACAAAAACGGGGCTCTGGCTTAAAAACAAACAAACAAACAAACAAACAAACAAACAAGGCTTCCTCAGCAGTGAAACACACACCATGTATCTGTGTACATGGATATAACTCTATAAATATGAACAGGATAGCTGAGACCCACATTAACTACATAAGAAAAGTTAAATTAATATATTTAAATGAAAGAGAAAATACAGAAGCTGCAGAAGAAATAAGCATCTTACGTGACTTTTGGCAAAGAAAAAAATGTTGCCACTGGTGATTTAACATCAAGACTGCCTTCTCTTTCATTTTATGCTGATACCAAATGTAGTGAAGTATAATCCCTTATAACCCTGTATAAATATTAGTTACTCTCACCTGGGGCTATGGGTATCAAAGACAAAGACACAAATTACACACATGCACACACGTGCGCGCGTGCATGCACCGCGAAGGCAATGTCCTGTATTACCTGCGGGTGGCCCAAGTGATGGATCTGGAACTGGCTGGTCATCTTGCCAGGGTAGCCCATGGTTGCAAACAGGCTCTCGCTAACTGTGGACCACCTGGGAAAGAAGCACGCGTGGAAAGAGGCACAGTGGCCTACAGATAAGGACAAGCTTCTGAAGCAAGGCATTTCTTTTTACATAAAAGCAGAATTTGTTCACATGGTTGAAATGCAGACTGGGAAGTCCAGGTTGTTTCCTCGCTTTGTGAACGTTTATTCAGTGCTCTGCTGCTGACCGCTGCATTAAGTTCCCAGTTACACAAGCTGCCACAGTCTCTCTTACAGTCAGAGGGCAGCGTCTGGGGGCACTGTGCCGCCAGAAGGGTACGAAGTACTTCACAGGACAGGTGAGTGTTTCCGACCTGTCTCAGGGAGTGCGAGGCACTCATGTGCTTACTCTGCTGGGGGAGAGAAATGCCTGCAGGCCTTGTGGGTGCTGCAGTTGGCTGAGCCGCCAGTTCTGAGGCTGCCCTGGAACTGTAACAGCGCAGCACGGAAGACACTGACCACAGAGGGCCCTTCACGCACTTGATGGCTGCTGCAGACGCCATCCCCACCCGCTTGTCTCCGTCTGTGCCCTCCTGGGTGTGGTACAGTGTGCCCAGCACAGGGGTGGGGGTGGGGGTGGCGCTCCTCCTGCAGCCTTCTCCCACGGGTGAAGCAAGGAGCCCAGGGCCACGCCCCTGGGGTGCAGTGAGCCAGGATGAAGAGTCTGAGGTGTGAGGGCCCGCAGTGGGGAGCCAGCCTTGAGACTGTGCCTCCCAACGCCCAAGTGCTGGCCTTCACCCACTTAGGAACGCGGTACTCACTGACACCTCTGAAGCCAGGATGTGAGCAGCTTGGAATCAATGGCATGGCCACAGTTAGTGAAATATATTCTACTGTTAACAATGGTACCCCCAAGTCCTATAGTTTTATTGGGAACATTTTAGGTTTGATGAGAAACATGATATTCTAATGTTCTACTGAGTTTAAAGCTGAAAGTAGCTTAATGATAACTTACCCAGTGGGATACTACCAAAAGTGAGTGACAAAGAACAAAAAACTGAAGTGAAAAAACTAGCAAGTGCTTAATACACTGTGTCTACTCAAGGAGTTTAGAAATTTAACTAAGAGGCTCAACAGGGAGCTGTGGTCCTTACTTTGTAAATACCTTCCTCACTCTTTGCCAGAGGAGGGTGGGAGATTTTGTGGGCGCTGCACCTGCCTTCGGGGTGGTGGGTGTATAACAGAAGGGGTACAAAAGGCCTGCTCCCCACCTCCCTCTTGCTCTGGCTGCCATGCCTGTGATCCGCCACCCTGCCTGGGAGCCTGCTGATTAAGGACGGAAACCTCCACAAACTGTGAGCTAAATCAACCTTTGCTTCCTTCATTTTGGGTGTCAGGTATTTTGTCTAAGCAATGAGAAAAAAGTAACCAAGACACATACAATGGGGCATATTCTCATTCAGAATGTGAGGTTAATATACAAGCAGGTCTGCATACAGCTGAGGCTTTACCAGCACAAGCCAGTAGGAAAGCACAGTGTGCTCCAAATTCTTGAGGTGGCACTCGTGAGTAATATTTCTTTTGTGAGCTATTATGTTTCACAAAGAAAACATTTCAAAAAACAAATGCAGTCTTTGTTAAGTCAAAAGAAAAGCAAAGACTTAGTTGGGAAAGCGAGTTAACCCTTATAATGACCCCTATGAAACAAACAAACAAACAAACAAACAGAAACTGGGTGTAAAAGTGAGGACCAGGGAACATCCCAGTGGTGGCAAAGCATAAGATCAAAACCTGAAACAGAAACACCAACAAAAGCAGTGCCTTACCTGAATAGGCAGGCTCGGTCCATGTGAACAGGCCTGGTCTCTTGAGGGTAACTAGGAAACAGAATTTTGCATTTGGTGAATTGTGTGCTGAGACTCAAGGACAGGAAAGGGTTCTGATCTATTTTGTCTCTAGGGCTTGATGACAAGGGTTTGAGCTTTTGATGAATCTGCAGAGTCAGGCCAGCCTGGAGACTGCCCCACCCACACCCAAGGGCTGTCATTTACTGATGTTAAAATGTGGTCCTTGCTGACATCTCTGAAATCCCTGTGAGAGTAGCCATAACAGAATTTCAAGCTGAGCATGGTGGCACACACCTGTAATCCCAGTACTTGGGAGACTGAGGCAGGAGGACCACCACAAATCTGAGGTCAGTCTGGGCTATATAGTGAATTCCAGGCCAGCCTGAACTACCTAGTGAGACCCTGTCTCAAAAAACCAAAGGAAAAAAAAAAAACAAACACCCAAAAAAAGCAAAACAACAAAATCCCACGTATCTGAGTCAAAGTAGATGAAGTGCGAGAGCCATGTGGCTTGGAACCACTCCGGGGCACCGTCACCCAGAGGCCGGGGCTGTGTCTAAGCAGCTAAATCCTGCTCGGG
Organism: Hydrochoerus hydrochaeris; assembly: GCA_004027455.1. Classification (NCBI taxonomy): domain Eukaryota; kingdom Metazoa; phylum Chordata; class Mammalia; order Rodentia; family Hydrochaeridae; genus Hydrochoerus; species Hydrochoerus hydrochaeris. Next base: position 46,661 of record PVLA01011286.1, read on the forward strand.
CAGCACTGCATCTCCCTACGCAGCCTGTGCACAGGGCTACGCCAGACCCTGCAGCAGCAGTCAGGGATCCATGAGCCAGCCGGGGAGCTGGGGAGCCAGAGCGTGCGCAGGAAGTACCTGGACCGGGTGATGTCCCAAATCAGCCAGTCGTTTCCTGCCACCGCGCCCACTTTGAAGGTGTTTCTGAGGCACCAGTGCGCTGACATTAATGGTATCTGTGCTGACTCCAGAGACAAAATAGCCTGATGGGTCACGAGGTCATAAAACCGGATGGCTCCATTCTTCTCTGCAACCATCAACTGGGGACAGAACCAGAAAAGGAAACTGAACCACCCGTCCCTGGCCACACCCGGGAGCAGGCCCCCGCGAGTCAACGCCACGCAAGGTAAAGGTGCCCACAGGCGCTGGGCATAAGAGAGGAAGAGGGCTGCGAAAGCGCGTCTCTCTCTACCAAACACAAACGGTACCTAGAGGAAAGCGGAGACTCGAGAGGGCTGAGGTCACCAAGCAAGGTAAATGGTGACAGATGTGACATCTGGTGACCAAGGGGAGCCCGGCCTGGCCGGTTTCCAGGCAGGCACTGTCTGAAACACCGCGCCAGATACGCGGGTTCGCAGGAGAAATCGCCACCTCCTGAGCACGCCGTCGTCCCAGGTGGCGGGGCCTCAGCGAGGAGGTGCGGGGACCCCCGGAAAGCTCTTTCTCCTTCACGAGGCCCTTTTAATTTTGACTATTTGAGGGTGAGATCATCGCTTACGGTCTGGGGTAGCAGCAGCAGACTGGAGTGACACGGGGACGGGAACCAGAAGCCTGGGCCCCGCCACCTCGCCGCGGCTGACCGGAGAGGGGCTGTCCTCCTCCCGAGGAGCCCAGCGCCAGCTGCTTCAGGCGCAGTCACCGGCCGGCTGCGCCGTGGCCACACTTCAGGAGAAAGCGCTCCTGTACCAAGCAGCAGCGTGAAGCCGCGGCTACCATGTCTATGGGGCAGGACCCCGGCCAGGTCTTCATGCAGCGCTGGGCACCTACCACCCCTCTATGCCGTACAGTCCACCCCACGATCTGGGACACTCGGGCGTTAGAAAGCTCTTCTTTTTGAGGCAGGCGCTCCCTGCGGCTTGGGCTGGCCTGGAGCTGTGGCAGTCCCCCGCCTCGGCTCCCCCAGGGCCAGGACTATGGGTGGCGCAGCTGTTCCAAGCGCTGAATGAGCCACACCGAGTCATGGCTCCTGGTGGAAATGGAGGCTAAGGGCCTCCGCAGCCTCTTGATACTTTTCTTCTTAACTCAGGCTCTTCCTACACAGCTCACACTGCCCTCATACTCATGCTCCTCCTGCCTCAGCCTCCTAACGCAGGGATTACAGGCATGTGCCACCTGCCTGCTCCTCACATCATCTGTGCCAGCTGCTTGCCATGGGACTCCGCTTCTGTTGAAGGAGAGCTTGTGTAAGACTCATTAGCAGCAGGGCAGCTCGCACCTGAACCCAGCTTAGCCGGCCCCAGTGTTTCCCCAGGCAGCACCTGGTGTCCCCGAGGGACCGGCGGTGACATTTCTGTAAGAAGTGCAGCAGCGGGACATGGGCGGCCCTGAACACATGGCGGAAACATTGACCTGCGGTGCGCGCAGAGCGTCGCCCTGCCCCACCTGAGCTGGGGTGCGCGGCACTGGCCTGGGGCACATCTGAGTGCTGTGCACACTGGTCTGGGTTATAAAGAAACTGTAATGAGTAGGAAAATTTGCTAAGGCTAAGGGCCTCCGCAGCCTCTTGATACTTTTCTTCTTAACTCAGGCTCTTCCTACACAGCTCACACTGCCCTCAGACTCATGCTCCGACATTGTAAGGATCACACACACACCCACAGAATCTGCATTGTAAGGATCACACACACACCCACATATGTAACTGCTGATTGCAACAGAGGGAGCCGGGCATGGTGACACATCCCTGGCATCCCAGCAGTGGGGAGGCCGAGGCAGGAGGAATGCCACAGGTCAGAGGCCAGCCTGGGATCATGGAGAGACCCTCTAAGAAAAAGATAAAAGGTTTGGAATCCCATCTTACAACTGTTACATGCTAATGTGCCGTGTTTCCAGATTCCATGGCTCCTCTGTATACTTTACAACTCGAGTGATTTCAAAGAATTCTAGGACACAGGTAAGCACAGATGTCTCTCTGTCTGTCTTGCTCTCCCCCAGACTGTGGTCAGAGCTGACTTCTGGGTCTGGTCTCCTGCAGCTGCCCCATGGGAGCTGCAATGGTCACTGACAGCACCAGGCAGTCGGCACTGAGTGCTGACCACGTACTTTTTAAAGGATGATGAACAGTAACTTCCGTCATTTCCAAGTCAAGGAGGTGAGAGTTCCAGTAACTTGCTGAGGGTCACACTGAGTGACACAGCTCCAGTCAGGTGACCTAAGTCCCTGTTTCTAACCACTTCCCTGTGTGACTGTCCCATGTTCTAGGTTTCCAAGGCTGGGGACACAGGAAGCGGGAATTGTGAAGCGTACTAGTCAAGCAGGCAAAGAAAGAGGAGTGAGCTCGAGGTTTCAGAAAGGAGTTCAAGTCCGCTTGGGGCGAGTCAGCTCTGAGAACAGGAGGGGAAGACGGGGCACAATGGAGACAGGACAACCAGTCAGCAACAGTGAACAAAGATCCGTGTCGGGAAGGAAAGAATCAGAAGCAACCTTAGGATTTTGAGTTTATGTGATCTAGAATAGTGACTTCCAAACATTTGTAAACATTTCCAAACATAAAAAGGAGATGGGACAGGGTGATATCTTTAGAGGAAAAATAAAAAACTTAGGTTAAAGCACATGGAAGAAATATAAATGTGGGGATGGCAGTTATTGATAACTGTTCTCATTTCTTATCTAGGTTAGCTTTTAAAGTAGCCTCCTGGGAGCTGAGGATTTAGCTCAGTGGCCTAAGTATCTGCCTGACAAGCATGAGGTTGTGAGTTCAATCCCTAATACCGCAAAAAACAAAACAAAAAACCCCACAAAAACAAACAGAAAACAAGTAGCCTACTGTATTCACACGTGATACAGACATTTTGGTAGACTCCTCGACCATGTTTTTTTTTTTTTTTTTTTTGAGACAGGGTCTCTCTATGCAGTTCAGGCTGGTCTTGAGCTCACTTTGTAGCCTAGGCTGGTCTCGAACTCCCAACGATTCTCCCGCCTCAACCTCCTGAGTGCTGGGATTACAGGAGTGAGCCACCACGCCCAGCTACTCCTTGATCATGTTTTAAGTAGGCTCACTGCCCAAGTGGAGAAACCTAGGCACAAAATAGAATTTAGGACCTGGATTCACAAATAACACCTAGCTGGGGATTTAGCTCAGTGGAATAAGCATCTGCCTGGCAAGTGCAAGGTCTTCAGTTTGATCCCCGGTACCAAAAAACAAAACCAGAAATAATGCCTAATTGTTTTGTATGAATAAATGAGAACCTTTCTCTCTGTCAGACTGCAAGGAGATTCTATCTGGGCATCAGGTTTCACACTGGAATCCGCAGGTCAGAATGCTTTTGCTCCACGGCTTACAGGGTGGAGGCATGCTAGAATCCTAGGGTGAGAAAACTCTGAAGCTGACCCTCCCTGGAAACGCTGAGAATACTTGACTAATCCTCCTGTGTAGTATTCCACTAAGTAGATCATTTTATTTGAGCCCTGTTGTGGTTTGTGTCTGGATGTTCCCCTAAGGTCTCATGCAGTCATAGGGGACAGGCTTTTTGGAGTTGGCTGACTCAGAGCTTTTCTGATTCTAGGTCCAATGCTGGGATGAAGGGTGTGAGTGCTACACCTGCCCTAGGGCGGGAAGCCTGCATACAGTATAAGGGGCCGGAAAGTCTTGCCCTCTCTTTCCTGCTACTTTTGCTGTCTTCTGATGCCATGAACAGTTGTGCCTCTGCCATGCCACCCTGCCTTGGAGTCAGCTGATTATGGATTGAAACCTCAATGAACTTTGAACTACATAAAGCTTCCCCCTTTAACATAGGATGTCAGGTATTTTCTCTCAGCAACAAGAAAAGTACTAAGACAGAAATTGGTTCCAGAGAGGTGAGGTCATCGTTGTGACTCTATCTTCCCATGTGGTTCAGGAGCCTTTGGGAATGGCTTGTGGAAGGGCTTGGAAAGGTTTAGAGATGCTGGCTGCAAAAGAACAGCTGAAATGCCTTAGGTTGTTCTGCAAGGGGGCTCTGGTCAGAGTTCAGAAGACCACAAGGCGGATAGAGATCCCGTGCAAGTGAAGGTCAGGCCTGGCAGGTTCTGCCTGGAGGGACGCACTGGCTGCTGGAGTCCAGGTGACGTGTGCCATGGTCTGGCAGCACACTTGTCTGTGTTTTGCTCGTGTCCATAGACTTTGCCTGGGACAGATTAAGGATGGCAGACTAATCTTGTAGAAGGAATTTCAAGGAGGTCGAATGTTGAGGCAGTGACACGATTACTGTTCGGGGCTGTTAGCCAGATCTATGCTGAGAGTCCAAAGCTGAGAGCCCAGCAGAATGATTTAAAATGTCAATTTGGCCAGGAAGGAAGCTGTGGACTGCAAAGATAGAGCAGAAGAGATCTTGACTGCAGAGTAGAAACAAGAGACTAGAAAAGATGACCTGAGGCCATCATAAGAACCGGCAAGACTCCAACCTCCGCAGCCTCAAAATTGCAAAGGTGAGAGACTTTGGGTTGAGAGCAAAGACCCAGAGCGCCATGTGGCAGAATGGCAGTGGTCCGGGGGATTTGTTCCTCAGAGCTGAGTTCAGAGTGCTCAGTGATCCAGGCGCTCAACCCCCACAGCCAAGAGGGAGGGAAGCCTGGGTACTGCTCCAGCTGGCAGAAGACACTGGTATCACCCACTGGGGCTGGTTTTAGGCCCATGCAGAGTGCAAGAGTTGTGAGGTCAGGGAGGCTTTCACTCCGATTTCAGAAGAAGGCCTGGAGGGCCAACAGTATGCCTCACGAGGGCCGTGTGTGAAACTGTGAGTGTGAAGCCAAAGGTACGATGAGACCTGGGGAGTTTGGAAAAGCCAGGAATGTGGATTATCTGAGAAAAACCGCAAGGAGGGGGCAGGGTGAGCCCAAGACAGAAGCCATGGAGCCCTGACCAGTGGAGTGCTGCAGGGATGGGCCCCCAAGCCCTCTGGAGTCATACCTGCCCACGGACCCAGGTTTCATGTTTGCCCTGCTGGGCTTTGGGCTTGCTTTGTTTCCATTCTTTTATATTTCTGTGTAGCTTTTGGAATGGAAATGTCTATCCCGAGCCATTGAATGTTGGATGTGTTTAACTTTCTTTTCATTTGTACAGGGGCTCACAGTTAAGTGTTTGCCTTAAATCTAAGAGGAGACTTGGGCTTTGGGCTTTTTAGCCACACTGGAACTATTAGGACTTTGGCAACTTTTAGAGACAGACTAAAAGCCTTTTGCATAAAGGGATGTGCAAGCGTCTTTGGCAGGTGGGAGGTAGAATGTTACAGCTGTGTTTGGATGTGCCCCTAAAGCCTGACGGGGTCTTGGGGGACAGGCTTTTTGGAGGCAGCTGACTCTAGAGTCTGTGATTGATTCCCGGTCCAGTACTCGGAGTAAGGGTGTGAGAGCTGCACCCATGTTAGGGAGGGTAGCCTGCACACACCTAAGGGCGGGGAAGTGTCCTAACTTTAGGCTGCTGCTTTTGCTGTCTTCTACCCTTCTGCCGTGTGCTACCCGCCTTGGAGCCAGCTGATTATGGACTGAAATCTCTACAACTGTGAGCCAAATAAGCCTTTTCCCTTTTAACTTTAGGTGTCAGATATGTTGTCTAAGCAAAGAGAAAAGTAACTAAGACTCCTCTTTCACCCCTGACTACAGTAATGGTACAGTATCATGAGAACTAATTCTGGGAACAATTCACAAATATACAGTCTAAGAAAAGTTTGCAGTGTAAAAAGAAAAAAGACGCAGCAGCCTTGTTCAAGAACAGGGTAGTGTAGCCTGGAGTTGCAAGAACTTTGACTGATGATGTAAGAAGGCCCTGGGATTACAAAGGAAGCAAAAGGCCACTGGAAATTCCTGCAAATGTGACTGGTAACAGGAATGGTGACAGAGTAAGATTAGTTAGACCAAGGGCCAAGGGTCGAGGACAGCAGAACCACAGCTGCGCTGGCGATGCAGTCAGTAAAGGCAAAGGCGTGAAAAGGCTCGTTTCAGTGTTTCTTCTTTTGTGTGGGACAGTTGATCTTGGGCCTGCGGGGAGCAAGCCGGCCCAAGATGTCTCCAAATCCTCATTTCTTTGCCTCCAGTTCTTACGTGTCCAAAGACAGGGAGCAACGGACACGCCTTTGTAGGAGGGTGACAGCTTCCAATTTAATGGGAGGGTGGAAGAATGCAGTAGTTAAGAGCAAGAACTGCCAAGTTGGGCTGTGGGGGTTTCAATGCCAGCTTATCCACATCCTGCCCCAGGGCCCTGGGCAGGGTGCTCAACCTTGCTGAACCTCGGTGTCCTTATCTGTAAAGTGGGGATGACCAAAGAGCTCCCCAGGTCAGGATGCTAACCCGGGGCCTGGCATACTTGAACACTGGGATGAACCAGAATCCCCCTTTATATCAACTTGAGGAAAGCAGGCGGCGGAGGGAAAGGACAGAAGGTGTTAGGAGGACCGAAGAGCAAGGTGCCTGGGTATTGAGGGGACCCTGGAGGACAGCTGAACATGTCACTTGAAGACGACTGTGACAACTCTGCTTTTCAGAGACCCAACTATTTGGCAGCGCTGAGGACACTGGTGAGTGAAGCCCTTGTGAACAGGGGAAGGAAGGGAAGGGGCAGCTGACGAGAGGAGGTCACAGAGGATTTCAGCACTGTGGAAAGCTCTCTCCTGGTGGGATGGACGCCACTGCAGCCAGGGCGGGTTCTCCTCGTGGCCTGTGCTATCCCTACACACACTGTCACTTGGGACTTGGCTGTCATGTTTTGCTGTTTTTCTTTCTGACTGCACGCTGCTACCAGACCACCTGGGCCTGCATTTTAGGCTATAATCTGCCCGGGGTTAGGAAAACAATGAATTCCAAGTAACTGCCATTTCCAAGTTGTCAAAAACTTTACCAGCTTTGGAGAAACTCGTCTAGACTTCTAGACCAACCCAAATGCATTTTGCTACCTGGTCTCTGGGGAGGGAAAGGCGTGCATTTCTCTCCTAGATGGATGGACGTGCTGTATCTGTGTATTCTCTTCAGCTGGATAAAAGTCATAAAGAATAACCTTAAAATTCTCCTCAGGATGCCAGCACACACTCATACCGGGGGAATGAAGAACAAAATGAGCTGTCTGCCTTCCTTCCAAGTTCCAAATCCTGTAAAAGAGGAGGAGTGTGTTAAATATGCTTGATAAATCACCACAAAAAGCATGAAACTCCTGTCGACGTATTCAAAGCTGCTAGCACAGGTTCTAAGTAGGCGCCTGTACTTAATGCATGGCTGCTGAAGAAAATTACAACACTGCCGCTAGGAACTAGAAAGCAGCACAAAGATTTTAAGTCTTAGTAAACTCATTCTTGATGAACAGAGTGCTTCCACACACCTGTCCTTACTCTGTGGGCCAAACCTTGAAGTCTCTGGGTCACTAATCAGGTGGCTTTGCTACCCTGGCAGTATCTCAAGTGTCATCTACCAGGGTGTGGCACTTTCCCAGCCAGGTGGCACGGAGAGGCAGCAGCAGGTGACGGGCGTGGAGTGGCAGGGCCATTTCCCACTTGTGTACTCTTTACTGCTGAGCTCCTGTCCCAGTGGTGAGCTCCTGGGGCCTGTAACTTGCGGCGCCCTTTTCTGTCCATGCCGCATCCTAGTCCATCCACGCCTTGTGACAATCGCTTCTCCAGGAAAAGGACACCGCATGTGGGAATTGGGCGTGGGGATCTTGGAATGTTTTGTACTGATAATTGTAATTTGTGTAGTTCACATGTGTATGTTTTTATGTAATGCTCAATATGGAGTCGAGGGTGGAGACTCCAGGGGGGTTGCTGGAGGCCCTCTAGATAA
>PVLA01011287.1:0-54640 GCA_004027455.1 Hydrochoerus hydrochaeris
ACGAACTCCCCCAGTTCCTCTTTGTCGTGGAAATATCTTGTCTCTCCGTTAATTTTGAGAGACAGTTTTGCAGGGTACACCAATCTGGGTTGGAGGTTATTTTCTTTCAGAGTTTGGAATATTTCACTCCAAGCTCTTCTTGATTTAATAGTTTGCGTCGAGAAGTCCACTGTGATTTTGATGAGTTTTCCTTTATAGGCAATCTGTTTCTTTTCTCTGACCACTTTTAATATTCTTTTCTTGTGATGGATTTCTGACTATTTTATGCCCGGGTGTAGATCTGTTTTTGTTGTAGCTGGCTGGAGTTCTGTATGCCTCATATATCTGAACATCACTTCCTATACTTGGGAAGTTTTCCTTAATTATTTCTGTGAATAGCCTTTTTATTTCATTTGTATTTGTCCCTGCTTCTTTGTTCACATTTTTTATTAAGTTATAAATCCTCTTATCATCTTCTAGCCTTTGTATCATTATTTCCTGGTTCTTTGTTATTTTTAAGAGATCTTTCCTTTCGTGATCATGCACTGCAAACCTATCTTCAAGTTTTAAAAGTCTGCCTTTAGTTTCTTTTAAGAAGTTTTGTCAGCTTTCAATGGAGTTTTTAATTTCCTGATATTCTCTTTGGATCTGTTTCATGTATTCTAGATTTTTTTAAATTTCTTCATCAAATGCATCTCTCCTTTCTCTGGGTTCCTCCATTCTTCCATTTGTGTTTTCTTGAGGAGTACCCAGTGTTTCTTTTATTAATCTTCTTATATCTTGTTTCACCTTAGTTAGAATTTGAGATTTAAATTCATTGATCAGGTCACAGAAGTATTTCTTTATTTCCGATGAGGCCATGTCTGATACTGCATGTCCACTGCCCTCAATCTCCTCTGTACTCACCCATCCTGGGCTTATTTTCCCTGGGTCGGTGGTTGAAAGCTTTTGCTGTTTCTCTGTCTTTTCATGCTTCTGGTTTCCCTCATACAGGTGAACAGTGGAGGTGTCGAGACCTTTACATACTGCCTTATGCCCCTCTGCAGCTTACTGGCTAGGGCAGTGCTGCTCTTTCCGGTCTGCTGTTGATCTGTGACGTGCATGCAGGGCCAGTGGTGTGGGCTGGCCCCTCCCCTCTCAACCAGTGAGTGACTTCAGCACGTTAGACTGTGCCCTGTTGATGTCATAGGTTTGGGACAGCCTCATTCCTGGCTATTGGGTCCCAATCAGGGGCATGGCCCAGCCCAAGCAGATCCCACCAATCCACTTTGGCCAGGAGCCACCTCAGCCGCTGATTCAAGCCTGACTTGCTCAAATCCAATATGTCATCCTGCTGGTGATCTTGCTCTAGGGAATCCAATTCCCAGGACTTACCAAAGTCCATGCAGCTCTGCTTGCAGTCTCCACTCCCCTTTGCAGTGCTTCCTCCCTCCAAGGTTGTTGAGCTCAGCAATCCCCTGTTCTCAGCAGGGCTGTGACCCCAGCTTGATCATGAGTTGCCGGACTCCAAGACACACCCAACACAGCTACCAGAGCATGCCTAGCTCCAGCCCTCTGTCCACACTTCTTCTTTTTTTATTTTTTTCTTTTTCCTCAGTTTCTTTCTGGGTCACGAGAATTTTTCTTCTTTTGTCCGGTCCTCTCCATGGTGTCAGATTCCAGCATTTGAGTTGTTTTTCTCAGAGAGGTTCTCTATCGTGCTACATCTCAATCGGCCATCTTGGATCTCCCAATCTAAAGACATAGTTTTACCCTCAGTCCTCGATGCCTTCTTAATTTGCTTTTGCCTCCCCAAAAATGACCTTTTTCCAGAAACCGATTTCACTCAAGAGTTGCTGACTAAAAAGATATACCTTCCATATGTATAGATGCTTTTGAAAATCCAAACAAATGTAAATCTGAAGAATAATGTATCTCCCAGCAGATATGTATACAGTATGCAGGAGTCTCATCATTGTAAGGCACAATTTACGGGTCTGTTTCCCAAACTGGGCCTCTATGAGATACTCAAGCAACTAGCCCTAGAAACAAGGCCAGGTGGTTTGTTAACCTGAAAAGGCAGTTCTGAGACAGGGCAACTGAGGCATGAAGAATACATGTAACTGCACTGGGAAGGCAAGGACCATAAAGCCTGGATATCAATCCCACTTCATCCCCAGAACTTCTGCTGCTGTCTCCTTCCTGCTTCCCAGAGATTGCAGCCTGAAATATCCACAGCTAGTCCAGGCCAAAAGACCTTGATAGAACACTGGAAACTTTACTTTGACTTTTAAACCCTGTTAGGTTCCTTACTTTGCTTGGTTGCAATAACTCTGAAAAGTAATTTATACTCCATAATCTCCCTACAAGATCCAGTAGGATCATCTTCCCCAATATTTTTACCTCACACTGTGTTTGTAGTGAATTGTAACCCCCTTCCCTCCTAAAAGTATGTGACCTTATTTGGAAATATGGCCACTCCAGATGAAAGTTCAGATTTGGGGCCCTTAACTCAATGTGATGTGTCTCATAAGAAAAAGGGAATTTGGACATAAAAACAGAGACATAGGCAACATGAAGACTGAGGCAGAAACTGGAGTTACTGGAGCTGCCAAAACCCAGAGAATGCCCACAGACTCCAGAAGCCAGAAGAATGGGACATCCTAGACATGTTAGAGAGAGAATGGCTCAATGAACAACTTGATTTCACCTTTTTATTTTAAAAAGGATAAAACCAAGGAAAGTGAACAGAATAAAACCAATCAAAACAAACCAATGTAAGTGATATAGGGCTTCAAATCAATACGAGATCAACAATAGCAACCATAATGCCTCCTACCATCCTTAAAGCAGCTGCAGATATTCTCAGATATAGTAAAAATGAAACAGAACAGAATAGAACCAATAAAAACAAAGTAATGAATGCAATGAAAAAAATTTCAAAACAAGACAACAGTAAATCCAAAATGGCCACCATAATATATCCTGCCATCCTTGAAACAGCTGTTCGTGCTGCTGGATATAAGAAAAGCAAACAAAACAAAATCCAACCCAAAAAAACAATTCAAATGATACAGAACTTCAAAACAAGATAACAAGGAATCAACAATGGCCACCACCTTCATAAAGAGATTCCCCCCAAGAAGCCACACTGTGTACCACCATCCTCCAAATAGGTGATCAGACTATTGGCCCCATACCTGCAAGGTGAGTGAAACACCAAAATACCACAAGCATCAAATTGCATTTCACCTAAATAGCTATCATTGCAGCCTGTGTTTCTCCAGGTCAGCTGATTGCTTATGGGGAAGGAGATTGGCTCTTCTTGTTTGCCACCTGTGCACTGGAAGGGGCTTGGGTCTGGCTATTCCCCTGCTGCTGGCAGCCTAAGCATGGTACTGGTTTGCGCAGAGAGCTTGCTTTTTGGTGAGTCTTTGTTCTCTCCCCCCACAGTCCAACAACTTGATTTTAGAATGCAGCTATATGCTCACCACTATACCACCAATGCACACAACAACTTGATTTTAGACTTGTAACTATCAGAACTATGAGTCAACACAGTTCTGTTACTTTAAACCACTGGTTTGTGGTACTTCATTACCACAATCCCAGGACAAGATATCACCTTTGTCTTAGCCTCTTTCCCTAGCCTAGCCTGCTTCATCTACTTTCTTTTCTGATCTCCTTGGAGCCACTTTCCTAATGATTTGCCAGCAAATCCTTGCCTTAAGTGAGTTCTGCTTCCACACTTCTTCTCCTTACCAATCTGGGAGCTCTGAGGAGGAGGAGGAGGAGCTAGGTCTAAGCAGCCACATGTGCTACAGAATGAAGAGACTGTGAGGGGTGTGGGATAGGTTCCACAGAGCCATGAGTCAACCGTGAATGAGGAAGGGGTTGGTTTCATTATGGATGCTCAAAAAGAAGTTTCCAAATCATCATTCCACTGAATATAAACTAACTATCACCTCCTTCCATCATTTACCAAGAACTTTTTTTAGTAATTATTCCAGTTATACCACATTCTCAGGAAACACATTCTTCCTGGGAAAGGAGAAGACTCTTAACTGCTAACACTACTAATTTCTTGTGACTTGCATGAAGACAGTCATTCCGGGTCTATCAAAAAAAAAAACTATTCTCAGGTACTGCTTTCCTGTTGCTGGCTGTCCTGGTGCAACTGAACTCTACCCTGACACAGCACTTATTTCTGCCTCAGCCCACTCACCACACAAGTAGCTATGCTTTTTCACACCCTGCCTCAGACCACTTGGAAGCTGTCTACTGACTAAGGTCTCACAAAACTCAGGATTTTCAGTTAGAAGGAAATTGAAGCTACATCTATGCCAATCTCTTATAAGAAATTAAGGCTATGGAGGTCCACAGAGGTAAATAACATCACATAACATCACATAGCATAGAATTCTAAATCACTACATTAACCCAAGTCCAAAATTCTGGGTAAACTATTGTACCACTTTGGCTCATGTACACCAGGGCTGGAATCTCACCTCAGAGAGTAGGAAAATTACTGAGCTTTTCTGGATCACTTTGTTATCTAAAAAACAGTGGATCTAATAACATGTACATTATGAGTCATTTCAAGGCTTCAGTAAAATAAACTATGTTACCTTCGCACAATGTATGAAACATACTAATGGATAATATATGATGATTACACTTAATGATAGCTACTTACAAATTATCGTTTTAACTTCTCTCTAGTTTCCTCTACTTTACTAAACAAAATTCAGAAAACAGCACCTTTTTTTGTTAGAATAGGGGTCTGTAAACCGGGAGTGGTGGCTCATGTCTGCAATCCCAGCACTCAGGAGGCTGAGGCAGGAGGATCATTGCGAGTTTGAGACCAGCCTGGGCTACAAAGTGAGCTCAAGACCAGCCTGAACTGCATAGCGAGACCCTGTCTCAAAAAGACAAAAAAAAAAAAAAAAAAGACTAGGGGTCTGTAAACTTCCTCTGTAATGAGGAAGTTAGGGTTAGAGTTAGGGTTAGGGCTCTGTAATGAGTTATAGGGTAAATATTTTAAACTTTGCAGTCTAGATAGTCTCTTTCACAAGTACTCAACTCTGCCATCATTGCACAAAAGAAGCTATAGATAATATATAAACAAATAGATGTGACTTTGTGCCAATAAAACTTCACTTACAAAAACAACTGTCAGACCAGATGTGGCCCAGAAGCTACAGTTGGCCAGCATCTAGTCTGGGATCATTATAACTGCTGCCTCTGACACAAAGTAAAAAAAAAAAAAATTAGGTAAATTTAGCATCATGGTAACTGTAATTTTTTTGGATTTTTAAACTTGATAATCCATGTCTAACAGAAATTTAATCAGAGATTTTACTAAGAATGACAATACAATGGTGCTGCAGTTCATGAATACTTATGTTTGTGAACAGTTTGGCAAAATTTTGCTTTTGTTTGCAACTCTGCATTGGGTGACAAACATGATTGTGGAGCTGTCTTTCTTGCATGAATACAAACATGGCCATCTTCTCCAGAATCATGGAATAAATTAAGTTCGTGAACCAAAGGACTACTATTGTAGTAATTAGCATTATTAGGCAGACCATTTTACATACAGAATCTCTATCTTACAAGTAGTTTAGAATTTGGTCAGGTAACTTGCTGATGGTTAATGATATCTTGTAAAACAGCAACAATTTGAAAGCATGTTATTGGACTTCAAGGTCTATACTTCCACAACCACCACCACCACACTTTTGTTTTGGTGGTGGTTTTGGTATGATACTAAGAATTGAATCCAGATCCTATATGCTAAGCTACATCTTCAGTCCTTTTTAAAATTTTTAAAACTTTTGAACCAGAGTCTCACTAAATTGCCCAGGCTGCCTGAATGAATTTGTAATCATCTTGCCTTAGCCTCTCAGAGTGCTGAGACTGGGATTACAAGCATGCAGTACTATATCATCCCCTATTCTTAATGCCCACCATTCTGGGACCACACAAGGAAAAACTAAGGTGACTATATAACAATAACTTGACTAACAAAAGACATATATTCTAACAATATATACTTTTGTCAGAAACTTCATCATTAGAGTATTGGACAGACAGGAACTATGATGTCAGGAACTATGATGTCAGGAACTAAAGATCACAAGAAATACTACTAAGTGATAACTACTATAATAATATCAAGTTAACTCAAAATACAAAATATGAATATCTAAAATGAGAGTAGAAGTGAATTAATTTCAAGGGAAAGAGAAGACGTGGAGGACAGGCTGTGAAGTCTAGAGATGGTAATATAATTGCCTGAACTAAACTATGGCTAAGCAAATAAAGCAGCAGCAAATTAGAGAGCATGTTGTTTGTCTATGGTATGTTTTGAAAAAACATTACTGAAAATCTGCTCTATGCCAACTGTTATATGCTATCTAGGTGTTGGAGATTAGATTTTTAAAAACTAGAGAAAAAAAGAAAAAAATAACAAAATTCTCTCCTCTCATGGGACAGGTATCCTATTGAAGGAGAATAAGGCAATAAAATAAATGAGAAAATATATGGAACAAAAGAAAGTACTAACTTTGACAGAGAAAAATAAATCAGGGAAAGAAAATCTATTGTTTGCAATTCTTGAAAAAGAATCAAAGAAAGTATTATATTCCAAACAGAGTATGAAATATGAGTTTGTCTGATACCAGTAAGATGTTCCAAACTACTTATCAAAAGTGTAATGAACATCTGGGTATGATATAGTACATGCCTGTAATCCAAGCACTCAAGAAGCTGAGGCAGAAAGATCATGGTGAGTTTGAGGCCAGTCTGGGCTACATAGTAAGTTCAGTCTGGGCTACATAGTAAACTGTATAGCAAGACCCTGTCTCCAGAAGAAAATGTATAATGAGCAATGTATTGGTAGTTAAATGGAAGGGGAAATTGGAAGAAAACAGCAAATGAGAATTAAGTCACAACTGGGACCACAGTTGATCCTATCTACAGGAAAGAATCAAGAGAGGTTTGGTCACTGAGGACCCAAAATTTCAAGTATAGCTCCCTCCACATTTGTTTTGTTTTGTTTCTGTCTTTTTGAGACAAGGTCTCACTATGCAGTTCAGGCTGGTCTTGAACTCACTTTGTCACCCTGGTTGGTCTCAAACTTGCAGCAATCCTCCTGCATCAGCCTCCTGAGTGCTGGGATTATAGGCATGCACCACCATGCCTGGTACAAATATGGCTCTTTTTTTTTTTTATCAGTGCCAGAGATTGAACTCATGACCACATGCTTGCAAGGCAAGTGCTTATGCCGCTGAGCTAAATCCCTAGCCCCAGTATGGCCCTTTTTATGTGGCTTGGTGTAGCTTGCATTCACACTGACTGGAACAAATATATATGATTTAATATTCTAAGAATACATAAAGTCTCTAATATTTATTACAGGCTATGTTCTAAAGCAACTTCATTTCAAAGACTCATTAAGTATCAATAGATTCTGTTTTACCCACCACAACCTAAAAAATCTTCACTTACTTTTCATTTTGAACTTAAGAGAAACAATTATCCTTAAGAGGACAAAGACTGATCCTTGATGAATTTTACAAGACTAAGCATCCAAGTAAGAAATTTATGCTCCACTTACGCTTCTCATGAACATCTGGAATTCTCAGGGTAGCTGCTATCGAGTTCCCAAGAGAATTATAAGAAGTCACAGACACCGTATAGGTTTCGCCTCCAAGATGCAGTTCAAGTGTCTGGTTAGTGGTCCTCATCTCTGTGACATTAGTGTTGTTTTCTGGAGAGTACTGTATGTTGTAACCAAGTGTTTTCTCCAGTACTGGTGCTCCTTTTGCCTTCTGAATCCAAAGGAAATAAAATTTATTTACAACACCAAAATACAAAAAAAAATCAAAAAAACAGGGCATTCAGACAGTGATAAATGGTAGGGATGTAGAGTGACAGTAGGTTACATTATCTATTAGATGCTAAACTACAACTATGTTTTTGTCTTTCAGGGATCAATAACTTACTCATGCTGTTGATAGTAACCTCACATGCCAGAATGAGGATATACTATCCTTACATACATTCAATCATGAGGCTAAACTAGGAGAATCCCTAAACCAATGTAAACAAGCCTCTTGCTTCTGGCTGTACCTTTCACTCTAGCATATATGGGCAGAAGAGTAAAGCTAGAAAGCCAAGAGATTTCCTCTGAGCCAATCTTAATTCTAATCTGATCTTTTGTCATCTCTTGCCTGGAAGCCTTGAAAACTGGAGAGTTTCTCTTATGTCCACGCCTCCCCTTCTAAAGGAAACAGCCCGCTTTCCTGGATCAGGCCTTAGCCAGGCATCCAGCTAAGTGGACTAAAACATTCAGGCTGCTCTAGAAGTCCCAAAGCCTTGGTGAGAAGCCTAAAGTGGAATCCCAGGGGCTCCAAGCCAAATTCTCATTTTCAGCCTTGAACTTGGACCTACAAACCAGATGTTTTGTATAGGAGTCAGCAAGCTAAGTTTTCTTAGGAATTATAAGGTTTCCCATTTTTTCACTTTCTTTCACTGATTAAAAACAGATGACTGAGAGCAGCAGAATGACTAAGGCTGAATGTATGACTTAATGTCTGACTCAAGCAGGGTACTAGAAGTTACTTTTGCCCTTTGTCTTACCAGTTTAAGAATTTCCTTTACACAGTCTACAGCCTAAAAGATCATATAGAATCATCTTAATGACTATATCCTTTATCTCACAAGACAACCTATTCTCTTCTTAAAATAACAGTTTTACTAAGATATAATACACATTCTAAAAAATTCAGTTTGAATGTGTACAATTCAGTGGTTTCAAAGGATATTCACACACATGCCACCACTGCCACTATCTAATTTTAGATACATACTTTATCAGCCAACTCAGACTCCCAGAAACTTTCCTCTTGAGGTGAAAGGAAGAATTTCCAGGTGAGACAGACAGAATGGGGTACTGAAGTCCATCTCAAGTACTTCACAGACTGGTCTACTTCATCCTTACCCCCTCTTACACAGCCAAACTAACATGGGTATGTGTCATTGTTTCTTTCAATGTTGACAGAGGTATTTGTTTCCATACTTGATAAATGAGAAAGAAATTACAGTATCTGGGATTGATTTTCAAAGATTTCCCAACACCCATGTTATGCTGTCCCTTGCCTGTGGCCTCTGGAACCAGAGTGTCCCACAGCCCTGGAGATGTTGGAGAAGAAGGACAGAGGCAGGCAGTGCTCCAGCCTAAAGTAAATGAGTTTGGGATGTCATTTGGCAAATCAGGCTGACTCCTCCATTTTTAAGGAGGTTTTAATTTGACTGAATTTAGCAAGCGTGATATAATATAATGAGAGTTTCCTGAGAATTCTGGGGATATATGAAAGAGTTTGACATCCCACTCTTCTCTACCTTTTTCCCCTCCACCCTTAGCTTTCTAACTTCTACCTCTCATATTTTTTTCTGTATTTGCCCTTTTCCTTTCCTGTTTAATTGTCTCCCTTCTTTTTCTGTTCCTTTCTCACTTTCTTCTCTTATCACCTCTTTTTCCCCCCTCTTCTCTGTGTTGTCTTCTCCTTGTTCTTCACTCCCAGGGTTCCTCACTAGAAAAGACCATTTGTTCCCTCTTCTGCCTGTGTACCTCATCATGTCACTACTCAAAGGGACACATGTTAGCAATGACCAAGACACACTGGAAATGACCTGAAACAGGCAGTGCTCAGAGTCTTACCTCACTTTGCAGTGGAGGCCAGCTAGGAATGGCTTCCTCTGAAGGCTAAAATGTTTCTTACATTTATACTTTTCAACTGCCCCAAACATTAATATTTCAGATAAAAGGGGTGTGTCCTTGGGGTCTCTATGCTTTCCAACCATCTATAAGGTGACATTTGTGGCTTTCCCAAGCTGTTCAACCATAGTAGTATTAGATGTATCATAAGGCCTTCTAGGGAAGGAAATTCAGGAGGTTAAGTTTCAAAAATCACAATATTTAGAGAGGTAGGAGATTAAGGATTTTTTAAAAAAAGGAAATAAATAAGTAAATAACCCAAAAGGAGGCCACCTTCCATAGCAAGCGCACTGGTCTACTTCCGTCCACCTCAACTGGTTTCAAGATGCGCCACAGATCCAGGATATGTGGAACTGAAAGGAGTAAGAGTGAAATGTTAACCCAGAGAAAAAAAGATAGGGAAGTTATCTGGGCTACCTACCTGTTTAGAAAATGCACCTGGGAAAGATTTGTTTGAGGGAGCCAGCATGAGGGAAGGAGAGTGGAGACGTGACAACCTTGTAATGACAGATGAAGTCTTCTTCATTTTGTGGTTGAAGCACTGGAATCAACCAAAGTTAAAAAGAAAACTTCTCTTGGGTCTGATGGTTTAATGTAAGGATTTTTTAAAAACTGCAGATCTCATGTAATAACCGAAATCTGGAGAAAAATGTGAATAATATGCCCTCTACGATATAATACATAATACATTAAAGATGGGAAAGACACAATATACTGATAATATGTATATATAATTTATACTGTGTCTACTTCCAAAAAGGATAAAATTGCGTACTTACAATGTTATAAATGTAAAAAATAAATAGGAAAGGATCAGGGAAATAATCTTCACCAGGTCCCTTTCTGAGCTCTAAATCTAATGCTTATCTTGCTATCTCTCTCATGGCCTGATAAAAGGAAAATACAGACATTCATAAAAATAGGGAATTATTTTCTGTCTACAAAGGCTGAATTCATAAATGGATTTTTATCACATGAATCCTCTCAAAAAGAATACAGAATAACATAGAGACTAGTATTTATAGTGCCAGGTGAGCAAAAATGTAGGAATACCACAGACGTAAGTTTCTTCTGTAAAATGCAAGGGCATAACTGGGACTTAACCATATACACTAAAAAAGACCACACATAGTTTAGAGTTCTGGTCTAATCATACAGGGATAAAATTTATGAAAACTAAGAATTTATATTTCATTTTTTTCCCTAGACTATTCTCAACTATGTCTCAAGAAAGTTTTGGAAAGGAGTGAATCCCTGACAATTTATAGTTCAGTGCTCTGACAGTCACCTGAAATGTCAAAATGCTGCTTAAAACATGACTCATACCCTTTAGCCAGCAGAGAAAAGCAAAGTACTCTAAAACCCATCCAAGAGGTAGCAGCCTGGGATTTGCAGAAGACAGGAAAAGTCCTCAGCTGAAGTGCTGAAACTGCTGTTCTCTAAATCCCTTTCTGAGGAAGTCACATGGCTAAGGACACTATAATTAGGTCTACAAAGAATGGTCCCATTGCTAAAATGAAAATCTGAACCATGTTAGTACTGAGAGCTTATCTTCAGGGACCTTTTTTAATTTTAGGTGACTGGGTATCTTTCAATGAAATTTACTGGGCTCCAGTAAAAATAACCTTAAAATGCAGAGAAGTATGCCAAAGGGCAATTAAGTCAATAACTTGTTTAACTACTTTTGCATAAGTCAGTGTGGCTAACATGCTTTAACTGTTAAAACCAAGGTCTCCCAAAGAGATCCATTGTAATTTCATTTAAACTACTTATGATTGGAGTGGGTTAGACTTTACATATGACTTCATCTAAATTCCACCAAGGTGTGGTCCTAAAAGTTCTGCCAGTTTTCTGATTACCCAGTCTTCATTGAATCAGAAGACAGAACAGCCAGTACTCAACTTTCTCAGAAAGGGAACATAGGCTAGTTTCAGCCTATTTATGAATAAGCAGAAACAATAGTTCTCTTAGACAGCCTTAGCAGGAGGCTACAAAGTCATAAGACCTTCAAAGCAATCTCCAGAACTGAAGTGACTCTATTGCAGAATTTCTGTTCCAGTCATGTAGAAAGTCAAACTCAGAGATAATGAGAGTAAGAAAAAAATTTTAAGACACAGTAATCATTAAAATCCAAGTCTAAATCCTTAGCCTGAGGATAAATGCAGGCAAAATTAAAATGATAATTAGGAACTTGTTTAGAAATATGAGTATAGTTCTTCTTATACTTATCTCAAGGTAGTTTTAGTACATGGCAATAGATAGTTTAGTTAGGCATTTTCTTCTTCGAGGCCATTATCACCTATAATATGATCCAGTCTTCGCAATATAAACTTCCCAAAAGATGTAGTTTTTAGTACAAAAGCTGCCTAACTTTTAGCATGGAAATCTTCTAAAATTATTATGATAACTTTCCTTTGATCTATTTGAAAAAACACAAAATTATATTTTCCAAGTCAGCCGAAATATCTATGGATACAAAAGTGTCAATTGTCTGGGCTGGTACAATAACAATCTCATGCTGTTCTCTTTCTATAACAATAGAAATACTCCTACAAAGATCATTAATCAGACACATATTGGTAACCTTGCCAAAGACCAAAGACTAAAAACAACAATAATAACAACTATTTCTTTCCAAGTATCACTATACTAAGCATTTTATTTCAATTATCTTATTTAATCTCCACAGCTCTATAAATAAATATAGTAATTCCCATCTTGAAACAGAGAGAAATTAAGCAATTGTCAAATATCATAAGTAATAAAGTCAGGATTTAAGAAATACTTAGCTTACTTTTTTAAAAAAAGTTTTACTTTTAAATAATAAAGGCAGGATTTTAATCAAATTTATATATATATATACACATATACATATATGAAGATATTTAAATGATTACATATGGGTAAGTAGCTCTAGTCATATGTTAAAATCGAAAAGAAAATAGGCAGTACTTCATATTTAATTTAGAATTTTTCAAATAATTAGAAAGGTTTGAGGTGGTGTGTATTAAACAACTAGCATTTCTTTGTGAAATACGGAAAAAAGTTTATGAGTTTTGTTAGGGGAGTTAGGGTGTGATTCTTTCTTTTTACTTGTTTGTTTTTTTCTTGAGACAAGGTCTCAGTCAGTGGTCTAGAATGGCTTTGAATGCACTATGTAGCCTAGGATGGCCTCAAAGTTTCAGCAATCCTGCCTTAGTCTTGCAAGTGCTAGAACTGTAAGTATGTGCCACCACACACAGCTTAGGGTATATTTTTATCAGCTTCCTCTAGAATTTTGAAAAACTGAAGAAAAACAAAAGCCACACTTCTGTTGAGGTGATTTTGATAAATAAGTACTGATTTAATTGAATTAGCAAACGGCACAGAGTACCAGATTCTAGTATTTTTGCTAATTAATCTTCCCCAGTCTAACTGAATCAATCAATTAGATTAAAGAGTAAATCTTGTTTCTGACAGAAAAACTAATTGAAGAAGCTAACACATAAGAGTAGCTGGACAGTGAAGAGCTAACTATGCTACAGATTCTGAGCCATAATAGTTCCAGAAAAGAAGAATGGTAGTGACAAGGCAAAGAGCTGGACAAAATATTGTCACACTTGAGGTAGTACTGTATCACCTGAGTCCCTGATGAAGTGTAGCAGAGAAGAGGACAATTTGCTCAGTAATATCACATCTTTTAATACTTTTTAAAGGACTCAGCTAAGACACAGACAACACTAACTGATCATTCCAATGATTATAACCAGTGGGACATTTTTTCCTGTGCAAAAGTTTATATTAGATCTATGTCTGTTTTACTATGCATTTTATATAGCCCTTACATATGTCAGGCACAATCCTAAGCACTTCAGTACATAATGATTTTGGATTCTCTGTGAACTTTTCCCACATGACTACACCATGGCACAGAAGTCACCATAGGCTGCCTGCCTAGCCCAATTCCCCATCTGATGCCCAAATCCCTGTTCTAAAACTATAACCACCAAGGAGAAGTTCAAACTAGGCACCAACATCTCCAGTAGTGAATACCAAACTCAGAAGGTACCAGATTGATTCTAGAATCTGACAATAAGGATGAACATGCCAAACATCAGTTAATAAGAACTTGGTCTCATAAAGACATCAAGCAGAAGCCAGATCAATAAACTGTTTGATCAGGAGCACAGAAGTTGACCCCAGATGTTATCTGAGACAAACATGGGACTTGCTTATTTACAGTCTCTGTCTCTTTCTTTCCCTTGCTATTATTAAAGATTGGCCTTGTTTTTTGTTGGTTTTTTGGGGTTTTTTTTTTCTTTCTTTCATTAGTTATATGTTTATATTTTTAATAGTAGTTTCAGGGTTTAAGCATGTCTTAAGCTTATTAGAACATTCCTTTAAATGATATGCTCCTATTTCGTATGGAGTGTAAGAACCTCAGCAGAGTATTAAAGAGAAGATCCCTTACTTTGGGGCAAAGCTGCTACACTAACAAACACCAATTAGAGCATCACAGCTCTCTCCTGGGCATCAGTTGGCCCCATGAAGGCCTGTGGAGAGGCAATATGCAGATTCTTCTGGCCCTGGGACTGCAGGATTTCATCATTCCTAAGCTTGAAGCACAGCAAAAATCCATCACATCAGGTATAGTAGAGGCAGCCCCATCCCACAGAAAGCAGATAAGGAATTAATAAGGAGTTGCTTGCCTTCCTCCTCAGTCATTCCCATTTTCTCCTGGCTCCAGTCACTCCAAATTCTTGAAAAGCTGTTTCTACAACGCAGAGCAATGACATATTCAGTAGAAGCCTGCAGTCCGGTGAGGTTGTAGATATTGGTAGCACTGAAGTTGACTTCCATCTATAAGAAAAAATCTTGAGCTGAAACACAGCACACTGTATGTATCTTTCCATTTTTCCTCTTTACATCTCAAAGCTCCCTTTTCAAGAACTAATAACAGTGCATCTCAAGTTTTGTTTTGTTTTGTTTTGTTTTGTTTGAGACAGGGTCTTACTCTGTAGTCTAGGATGGCTTTGAATTCACTAGGTAGCCTAGGCTGACCTCAAACTTGTGGCAATCCTCTTGCTTCAACCTCTCGAGTGATGGGATTACAAGCATGCACCACCACACCTGGCTACTCAAATTTTAAAATATAGCATCTTCAAAAAGAAATCTTTGCATGTGCTTAAATATGGGAAAAATTTGTAAATAGGTGTGAATCATGCTATAAACCACCACCTCTCTGCCCATTTTCTGTCTGTAAACTACTCTAGCAGAGATTCCCATCTCTGAGTGGGTTGCATGTCATTCTGGAAGATGAAAGTCAGAGCCCCAGGTCCCAGGGCAACCTGGACCTCAGTTTCAAGTAGGAAGGGGCTCTAACACCAAATACAGCCTCACAGAGCATGTGAGGAACAGAGACTTTTGTGCAATCAAGGTCAATCTTTATGTCAAGGGTAAGACACAGGAAAGTTAAGGGACCTCAGACAACTTCAGCATTTGTCATCAGCAAAATAAGAATCAGAACACAAATGTCTTCTCTCCTAGGCTCTTCCTCATACCCAAATCTTTCATTTCATACCATTGGTCTTTGAGGGGCCTCTCAAAAGGCTAAAAGTCTCAATGGCTTGAATAATAAAAAAATTCATTTTTACATTCTCTTGGGAAGGAGAAAGATATACAAATCAGTTGTCCTCTCTCAATTTCAGTTTCTCATTAGTAAAATCTCATCAGTTTTATGAATCTCCTAAAGTCCCTGTGAATCTAGCCCTCCAATAAAACTAAAACTTAGCTATTAATTTCTGAGCACAGTTATCATTGCTACAACTAAAATGTTTAGCTGTATAAAAATTACATTGAACTAATAAAAATCAGTTGCCCTAACAAGATGCCCACTTTGTTCATAAGCACATAGCATAGTCCCACAAACTCCTTCAAGAGAAGGAAATCCTAGTATAGATGTACCTAATAGCCATGAAAATAAGTAATTATAGGGTCTGAGGCTAAAGGAAATTGGCAAAAGGAAAAGAATGTCTGTAACAGAAAGCTGTGCATCCCAGTTGCTAAGGAACATTTCTGAACTCCCAACCTAGTGAGATGGGGCAGAATAAGGAGCTAGGACCCAGAGGCAACGGTGGATTTGCAGCTGAAGCCCAAGTTCCCTGACCATTCTCTTCCAAATGGGAGATGCTGTGTCAGTAAACTAGAGTTCTGGGAAGCAAAACATGGGACAAACTATTATTATTTATGGTAGCCAGTTGGAAGAGGACCCTTAGGAAAGGCCCAACCACACAGTGCCTTCCATATATAATTTATAATAAAAGCAATACTAATTCATACAATAAGGAAAAGTCTAGTAATTCTTTCTCTTATTTTTCTTTTCTTTTTTTTTTTTTTTTTGGTACTGGGGATCAAACTCACAACCTTGCACTTGAAAGCAGGCGCTTATGCTGCTGAGCTAAATCCACAGCCCCCTTTCCCTTATTTTTCATGCTTTAAGAATACATAATCATATATATATATATATATAGAGAGAGAGAGACAGACAGACAGACAGATAGACAGACAGACAGACAGACAGAGAGACTTCCTGATTTTTCTTCCTGCTTTGCTCTTACCCTCCACACTTGGGTGGTTTAGTGCTTCTCATCATGCTCATGCTCAGAAACTCTGCCTAATGTAGCCACATATGTCTGCTGCTTCCAGGCCCAGTCTCACAGGAACCAAAAAAAGCTGTTCAGTCATTCAAACAATTTGCCTTTAAAGTTCCTTCAATCTTGACTTTTGTTCTGGTCTACATACTGTTAGCCTCACAGGGCCCAGAATCAACTGATCCTTTTTAGATTTAAAACTTCTCCTCAAGAGAGACTATTAAAGAAAAAAAGGAAGTAGACTGTGGGAGTTGGAGGAAAGGGAAAAGATGATATTGGGGAAGAGGGGAGGGAGAATGGTTAAAGAATGTTATATATGAGACTTCCAAGAAGATGGCGGAACAGTACAGCAGAGAAAAAGGCCTCTCTGAGAGAAACAGTCCAGATGCTGGAATGTAGCATCATAGGGAAGACAAGAAGGAAGGAAATGGGTTCCCTCGACCCAGAAAGAACCTAAAGTGAGAACTGAAGCCCACAGAGAGAGTAAAAAAAGAAAAACTTAAAGAAAAAGGTGGTAGCTGGCAGCGCCTTCACCCGGAGCTAAACCCACCATGCAAGAAGAGCTGTTGAAACCTGGGGACATAGGGTCACAGTGACAGTGGTGACTGGCAAGCCTAAAGGCCTCTGCAAGGAGACATGGTGGTGGAGGGGAGCAGTGGACGTGGAAAACTGCACTGACTGGTGGTGAGTGTAGAGAACTCAGTCATCCTGCAGGAGAGGGCGATTGGCCGTGAGCTATTTTGAAGTTGGACAGAATTAGCCCACAACCAGAACCGCAGCCAGCTTTCTTTAGCCACTCTTAGCTCAAGGCAGACTGGTAGAAATTGCTTGTACTGAGTCCCACCCCTGTGTACATTCCAAAAGCCATCACTGAGGTTTCCCTAAATCTATTCTAACCGGCTCTGCACCCTGCCTGTACTCTATGTGTTGGGGGTTTCCTGCTGTTAACCAGCTCAGGAGGGAGGCAGCAGCCTGCACCACCCCTGCTTGCACTCCACCAGCCACTGACGAGCCAAAGCAGGTTGGAAAAAGTAGCAGACAGCCCTATACCAGTGCATCCAATGGTCACCATCAGATACCCCTAGCCAGCATGGGCTAGAAAAAGCAAACAGTCTTGCTTCAGAGAAATTGTAGCCAACACAGGAAGTGCTGGGGACCCCACTACCCACTTGTTTGGAAGAAACCAGGAATATGACAAGAGGAAGAAGCAAAAGGCAGTCTCTGGCCTCCAATCCAAGCAGTTCTGATCCAGGAGATGTAAACATGGAAGAGATTGGGAATCACACACCTGAAGTTTATGAAGTAACGGCAACTGAAGTAAAGAAACAACTTCATAAGGTTATAAAAGAAATAGAACAGAAATACTATCTCAAGTAAAAGAAGAAATAAGAAACATAATAAAATAATTGCTAATGAAGACATAGATGGAAGAATAGAGGAGCACAGGAAAATGAAGGAAACCTTGAATGAAGATATAAAAAAGATTTAGAATACAAGAAACAGATTCAGAAAGATTACCAGGAAATTAAAAACTCCATTAAAAGCTGGCAAAACAATTTAAAGGCTACAAGATGACATAAAGAAACATAATTTAAGAATAATAAATGTGAGTGAAAAAGCAGGGGTCAACACAAATGAAATATAAAGGCTATTTACAGAAATAATTACAGAAAACTTCCCAAGCATAGGAAAAGGAAATGATATTCATATAAGTGAGGCATACAGAACTCCAGCCTGCCATAATCAAAATAAATCTACACCCAGACATATAGTAATCAAGATCCCAGAAATTCAACACAAGAACAGAATATTAAAAGCTATTAGAAAAAAGAAACAGGTCATCTATAAAGGAAAACTCATCAGAACCGTGACAGACTTCTCAACACAAACCATCAAATCAAGAAGAGCTTGGAGTGAAGTATTTCAAGTCTTGAAAGAAAATAACCTCCAACCCAGATTGATATACCCTGCAAAACTATCTTTCAAAGGTCATGTCACAGTGATATATGTACACCCATGTTCATAGCAGCACAATTTGTGATAGATAAATCCTGGAAACAGCCAAAATACCCATCAACCACAGAATGTATGAAAAAATGCAGTATTTTTATACAATGGAATACTACTCAGCTATAAAAAGGATGATCTTGAGGCCTTTATTGGTAAACAGAGGCAACTTGAGAATACCCTCAGTGAAATAAACAAGACTCACATTAGTAAATATCACATTGTCTCTCTACTGTAAAAAATAAGAACTGACAGAATAATGGGATCCAAAAAGTATAATAGATATAAAAGTATAATAGATATAATAGATATTGTAAAAGTGAAATGGAAGGAAAGTGCTCTAAAGGATATAATGGTATGTATAGTGTGTAAGATAGATGACCATGTTACTGAGCTTTTGTTAGATCACCGAACAGAAGAGTTTGCATTGTCAATGTTTGAGTGCCTAGCCACTTTTTATGCTTTGATTTTGTTACTTTAACAACTATTGTTAAGATGATAATATGTAATGTATAAACTAGAATTTTATGATGTTAATTTTTTTGAATTCTATATTCTACTTTTCTTCTTGTTTTCTCTATTTTGTTTTTTTTTTCATTTTCTTTTCTTTCTCTCTTAAAATAAAAAAAATAAAATAACGTTAAAAATTAATGGAAGAACAAGATGCTTCCATGACAAAGAGGAACTGGGGAGTTCATGATCACCAAACCAACCCTACAAAAAATACTGAAGGACATTCTAGAGAGAGAAAAAAAAAGACCAAGGTTTCAGGAACAGTGGCAGAGGGGGCTCACTGAGCAGGATAGACAATGGAATGAAGGGGAAAAGTAGAAAACCAATGGCAGGCATGGCAGAGATGAAGCAGAGAAGATTGGCCATAATCACTAATATAGATGGCCTCAATTCACCAATAAAAAGAAATACAGGCAGAGTGGATCAGCAGACAGGGTCCATCCATATGCTTTATACAAGAAACACATTTAACCTGAAAGGGGTTTATGGACTGAAAGTCAAAGGTGAGAAAATAATGCTCTATGTGACAGGGAACCAGAAAAAAGTAGGGGTATCTTGCCCATCAGCTGCAGATTGGTTAGAAAGCCATGACACTTTTATACAATAGAAAATGACTCAGCTATAAAGAAAAATAAACTTGAGGCTTGTGGATACAACTTCAGATCATGCTCAGGGGTAAAAAGGTTCAGAGTCACATAGATGAATAGCCTGTTGCCTCCCTAGTATAAAAACTAAAGGAATTAGTGGGATACAAATTGTACAATACATCCTGTGAAAGTGAAAGCGGAGGAATTCTCTAAAGAGAGAAGGCAGTGGCCAGTGTTAATCTATTATCATGACTTGAAAAACATATTGTTTTCATTATTCTGTTTAATTTGGTTTTATTCTGTTTCAGTTTGTCTAATCATATTATATTTGATGGCATGGACAGCTATCTCAAAGATAGCAAAATACATTATGGTAACCATTTTTTATTTCCTATTAGCTTGACTTGAAGCCTTGTATTATGGCTTTCATTGTTTTGTTTTGACTGATTTTATTCTATGGTGTTTTGTTTGACTGTATCATGTCCGATGGGACAGGCAACTACTTTGAAGACAATAAGATGCATTATAATACCCATTGTGGTTCTACTATTATCTTCTTTTGAAGTCCTACGCTGCTTCCATTGTTTTGTTTTTATTGGCTTTATTCTTTATTCTATACTATTTGATCTAATTTTATTATGCCTGATGGTACGGGCAATTCTTCCGAAGATAACAAGAGGCATTGTGGTAGCCATTGTAGATCTCCTTGTATTTTGTTTTTAAGTCATGTACCATGTTCATCTTTTTGTCTTGATTGACTCTATTTTGTTTTGTTTCACTTGGTTTTATTATCTTCAAAATAAAAACATTTTAAAAAACAATGTCATATGCATCTATGAACATGCCAGAATGCAACCCAGTGGTCTGTATAACTAACATGCACTTTAAAAAAAATATTTCCCTATCTCAACAGAGGCACTGAAATACTACCAAAACACTAATTAGCTCCATCAGGCTTGTTTCTAACAATCTATGCTCTGTGCCAAATCCTAACTCATCACAAGTATTTGTTTTAAGAGACGAGTCAGAAGTTTTGGTGCAAAGCCTAAAGCAATCTCAAACCAGTCTAGACTATGACTTGTGGTAGGAAAGACGATGAGCCTGTGCTATGCTGTAGAAGGTGCTGGGTTTTCCAAACCACAAATTACTGTGTTTAATGTTACAGTGTCAGGTTCTGGGAGAACAGTTTCAGAGCTGGCTTAGAAAGGAAGCTGGAAGGACAGGAGGCCAACATCATCTTTCTTAAAACAGGACAAATGAAACTTAACCAAATTTTCCTTTCAGAAAGAGTGCTACACTATTAGCATACACAATATGCATAATGTTCATGGATTTCCACAAGGGAAAGGATCTTGTGATAGCCTCCTAGACAAGATAAGAAAGGTAGGCTAAATGAGTATCATGGTAATTAGGTATATTAATAGAAGCCTGGATAGAGAGTCATAAAGAGGAGGTTGAGTTGGGTGTCATCTACACACCTGTAATCCCAGTTACATAGTGAATTCAAGGCCAGTGTGGAATACACAGTGAGATCCTCTTTCAAAAAACCGGAAAAAAAGAAAAGAAAAGAAAAGAAAAGAAAACAAAAGAAAAGAAAACAAAAGAAAAGAAAAGAAAAGAAAAGAAAAGAAAAGAAAAGAAAAGAAAAGGAGGTTGATGTTACTGATGGTTCTTGACCTACCACAGAGCTCTGATGTAGTTACAGCTTTTATTAATAATTAGATAAAGTTAAAAGAGTTATCAAATCTGAAAGCATTAACAAGTTAGAAAGTAAAATGTTAACTACATTTTGCATATCAGAGCAAAGATTCTAAGTAAGCTAAGACAATGGATAAGACCAATATGAAGATATTAACTATGAATAAAATACTTAAATTTAGGTTAAAAGTCAACAAATTTTAAAACAGTAAAGATATGTGGGCGGGGGATATAGTTCAGTGGCATAAGTGCCTGCCTGGCAAGCTCAAGTTTCTGAGTTCAATTCCCAGTTTTAAAAAAAAAAAATGTGCTTTTCTAGCAAGTCTTGCAAGTGGAAAATGCTTTAAAGATTGAATTGGTTTGCAGTTACAAGAATGATGATATAATTTCAGGCCACATAGAAAAAGGAAACTATCTTTTGGACTCTGAGGTTAAGAAAAGCTTTCTTAACCCCAAGAATATTAAGCATAAAGGAAAAATTCAATAAAATTTGGCAACGTTAAAATTAAGGCCAGGTATGGTGACGCACGTCTGTAATCTTAGCACTT
This sequence comes from Hydrochoerus hydrochaeris, assembly GCA_004027455.1. Taxonomy (NCBI): domain Eukaryota; kingdom Metazoa; phylum Chordata; class Mammalia; order Rodentia; family Hydrochaeridae; genus Hydrochoerus; species Hydrochoerus hydrochaeris. The sequence goes on from PVLA01011287.1 coordinate 21,725, forward strand.
GGGAAGCTGAAGAAGGAAAATCACTGTGAGTTTGAGGCCAGTCTGGGCTACACAGTGAGTTCAAAGATGACCTGCACTATATAGAAAGGCCTTGTCTCAAAAAAAAAAAAAAAAAAAAAATATATATATATATATATATATATATATATATATATATATATAAAATTAAGGAGTTCTGTTCATCAAAAGTTATCACTAAGACATAAGGCAAGCTATACAGTAAAAGTTGTTTATAGCACACATATGTAAGACTCAAATAGAATATATAAGGAATACCTGCAATATCAAACAGATCAAAAATATCAAACAGATCATACACTTTAAAAAAATGAAAAGGTTTGTCATTTCATTAAAAGTCAGGTAAATGCAAATTAAAGCCATGATTCCATTGTGTTCAAACAACAGAACAATGAAAACTGTATAAACTATAGCATTGTTACATTAGTGAAATATTTTTTACTGATGTACATTACCTATACAAAACATTGCGTTACACTGTGACATTTTCATACATGCATATAATATATGTGTAAGATATCCAACCCCATTATCTTCCCTTATCCTTGTCTCTCCCTGTCCCCTCCCCTTATCTGAGTCTTCCTTCTACTTTAGCAAGAAAGAATTTTAGAAGTACACTATTAAAAAATATAGCAAACATAAAAATATATAGAATATGTGGATTCCATTTATATATTCTTCATATAGTTCTGGCCACTCCTTCATCCTGGAAAATCAAGGAATGACAGCATAGTTTCTTAAATTACATGTACTTTTCCTTTAACTTGAAAGGTAAAAACATTAAAAGCAAAGAAGTGATTACCATGAAACTCTAAAAGGAAGAGACATCAAGAAAGGGTCATAGGGTTCAGGCACACTAGGAATGTTGTGTATTTAATTAACTCTGATGGCTTATACATGAGTACTTAACAATAATTTTTCAAAGGCAATATGTTTTATTTTTCTAAATGTATGCCACACTTTGCAATTTTATAAAAGATGGAGGAAATTTTTAAAAAAGGAATTGGCCAAACCATAAAATCCCTGGAAGCTAACATAGCAAAACACAAACCAGGGTAGGATGCAAAAGCAAATTTCTCACTAGTTAATATGTCACTGTGCTCAGAATGTAAAATGGCTATGGTAGAACACTTTTCCAGTCTAAGGGGTACAAGTGGGAAACTGAAATACTCACTATGGCTTTCTTCTATTCTCAATGTAGAAAGTTAAAATAGATAACTCCAGTTCAACAGAAGTTGTTAATGAATCTCTTTCTAGGATCCACTATTAGAAATATTATAATGGCATAACTTACCCAATGGGTACTATTGACTGTCTTGAATCGAAGTATATATTCAGTTGATGAATTGGGTTTCCACTTTATTTCAAGCATTTTTTTGACACCCAAAACTGATTTCACACTTAAAATCTCAGGTGGTATAGATTTCACTGAAAATAAAAATCACACAATTCTCATATTTGCAAAAATGACCAGAAGACACTAATAATATCCACCTAAAATCAAAAGTACAATAAGCCTAGAAAGGAAATGATAGTTTATATTTTGTTGGCTGCTATGTGCAGACAGCACATTAGCAATGTAATGAAAAAGGAATGCCACATCCTACCCCTAGTTATTTTTAAACAAAGGAATCCTGGTGAAAATAGAATAAATTATTCCTGTGAGTTTTCAGCAAATCAGTTTTGTATTAATAGATTTTTTTTTTTTGAGACAAGGTCTCGCTATGTAGTTCAAGCTAGCTTTAAATTCATTATGCAAACCAGGCTGGCATCAAACTCACAGTGATCCTCCTGCCTTAGCCATCCAAGTGTCAGGATGAGAGGCATGCACCATCAGGCCTGGCTGATAGACCATATCTTATGTCAAGAAGAAGGGTATTAAAAAGTGACTAATATACAACAACAATATTACTACAATTATAAACAAACACAGGCTTAAAGAGAGAGGAAAATGTCAGACAACAGAAAATGGGTTGTTCCCTTTGTCTACTCTCCTCTCCCCTGGGCTTCTTTCCTGACTCTAGGACATGAGTATATTCATTTGAAAGCACGTCTCATTTTTCTTGCACACTGCAAATGTTCTAGCCCCAAATCTCTTTCCTTGAAAATACATACTTTTATGGTTATGAAAGTAGCAGTCCTGGTTACTTTTCTCTTGTTGCTGGGACAAAATACTTAATACTCAAAATTAAGGAAGGAAAGGTTTATTTAGCTCACAGTTTGTGGACTTTTCAGTCCATAATCAGTTGACTACAAGCCAGGGTAGCATGGCACAGAAGCAACACTTCAAGGTAGCAGAAGACAGCAAAAGCAACAAAAGCAAAAAAGGGGGAGAGGCAAGCCTCTTCTTCCCTTCTGTTGTAAACAGGCTACCTACCCCTGGGTAGGTTTAGCACTCACACCATCCATGGGTTGGTTTAGCACCCACACCATCCCTGGGTGGGTGGAGCACTCATATCATGCCTGTTCTCTCCTCTTGCACAGGCTCAGGATGTTTACAAAGTGAGGACCTTGCTGAGTCACTTAGTTACACTTCTAAACTTCTCAAGTTGACACAATGAATATCCTAGAGTAGTAAAGGCATGTTCTCTACACCTCACCATGTAGAACTGTTGAGTTACTTAGTTAAGGTTCTAGACTTCACAAGTTGACACAATGTATCAATCATTGCATTAGCAATTGCTTAATTTTTAAGTGTAAGAAACAAAGAAAACTTAAAAATCAAAATTCAATAAAATATTAATATAATGCATTAATATTTTGGTATATTTCCATTCATGATTGTTGCTCTGTATTTATATATCTTTTAAACAAAATTTATACACTAGATAAAGCTTTTTGCCTTCTGAAATAACATTATTTACATTTCTATTATACATTATTATCTATTAAAAGTTCTTCAAATGATTTTTTAAAACATTCATAATATTTCACTTTATGGATGAGTAAGACTTACTTGACCACTTTTTTACTATTGCACATTCACAACATTTTCAATATTTCACTTGAGAGAAGCTTGTCTTAATCAGAGAGGAACTAGTCTTAATCAGCCTACAATTAACACCATGCATATAGCAAGTATTAAATATGTTTTAAATGAATGAATAAATAGATAACAGTTGAATCTTCTCCCACATCACTGATGGGTTCCTTAGATTCCTTACAATAGCCTGCCTGGGTAAAAGGACATAAATATTTTTAGGGCTACTGGCACATAGGGCCACTTTGCTTTCTGAAAAGGTTACGAAAATTTCAATCAACAGTGAGTGAATACCCATCTTGCCACATTTTTGCTAGCTAGAATAGAATAATATCATTTTAATCTTTGTAACTGCTGATTTTGGAGAGCAAAAAATCCCTACTTAGGCTATGGAATTAAAAATATTGGGTAAAAATATTCAAAAAGCTCTTAGTGGCTACTCTAAAAATAATGTGCATTCATTATGCCTTAACAAAGAGTGGTCATTAGTTTATATGGCTACTCTACAGGTAAACTTTAGACATATTAAGTATTTCCATAAGATTATGTGTATATACAGGGCACTTGGTAAGTTACTTTTTAGGAAAATCATTTTGCTGACTCCTAACCTCCTAATATTTATGGCACCCATTTCACAGGAGAGATTTAGAGAAGTTAATTAAATTTCTAATAATAAGCCATACTAATTTTCATTTGGTCGGAGCACAAAGTGAAAAGTCCCTATCCTTGCTTATTACACTAGACTGCCTCCTGTCAGAGTAAATACAAATTCCTCTTAAATCTCCACACAGCATACAAGTTAATAATTGTTTCCCTGATGAAAATGGCTCTTATAAGGACTCATCAAGATCTGATGTATATGAAGAGACATTAGCAAACCTCATTTGTAGTCTAACCTATCTGATGGCAGGTTAGTGACATTGTTTTGCCTAATCTGAATGTCACATAGGAAAAGTGATAAGGAAAGCTCATGAGACTTGCAGGGAGACCATAAATCCACAGAAGCCTGGGGCAAGAGATTATGTTTGCAGACACCTTACATACCATAGAAAACTGAATGAGATTTTCTGGGAAATTAAAACATTCAAAAGCAGCTGTGTATATACATAATTTGGGCAAGATGCACACTCAGAAAGGACGTGAGATCTTTTATCTTGGATGGATTGCTAGGCTCAGAGCAAGTCCAGCTAATCTATGAAGGATAGTCTGAGCACAGAGCCAGTCTGGAAAGACTAGGAGATGTGGCTATTCTTTCACTGCCCAATTTTCAACAATAACAAAAAAATTAAAATAAAAACAATGAAACAGAAAAATACAGCCCACTCAAAGAAATAAAATAAACCATCATTTTTTTGGAAGTCCAGATATCAACTTATTAAATAGTTTAAAAGAATTGTCTTAAATATGATCAAGGCAAGCAGCCTGGGCTCGACAAGGGCACCACTGCCTACCTGGTGACCAGGAAAACAGCCTTGGTTAGCTACAGACAAGGGCATTTCCCAGGCCTTATCACCAACTCATGTAAGAGTAGTTAGCAGTGTGGCCAAGATCAGCCCCATACTCAGCAGCAATCCTACTTCAGACGTAGTGGAATTATTCAGTACAGATTCTAGGTTTGACTAGGTAACTAATACCAAACTGGGGGCACCAGAGAAATTCTTTTCTGCTTTTATTTTTAAAACTTTTCTCCTTTATTATTTCTCTCCTGTCCTCTTCTCTAGCTTCACAAAATTTGAATAATTAACCTTAGTCTTTCAGCTTTGCTTCTACTATATTTCTCTTCAGCTATTGCTCTGTTTTGTCTTGTATCTCTCTTACATTCTCCTTTCCCACAGGATAAAATCATCCTACCAAGAGAAAACACACTATACACAAATTCCACGTCTATGTCCTTGCTTTATAACTATAGATCTTGCTGTTGGAGGTTGTTATATAACTGTAGATACCAAATTAGAAGTCATCACAGATTATCAGGTTCTAGACTATATTTAATGATATTGTTATTACCAATGGTACTACTTTAGCAAAGATGCTATATTTGCTGTAATCAGTTGTTTATCACTGTACAATAACACTGTGATAATCTGGGGTCCCAACCATCCCCACAGCCTGGAACCAAAGGAGTGGGTGCTAAGCCAAATAGACAGCAACACATCATCTCTAATAAAGTGGGACTGACATGAAGACTAACAGCCAGTTACACCTAGAAGACATGTAGGAGGCATAGACATCTCCTAGGGAAGCTTTAATATCAATGATAAAGATAGCTAACATAGGAAAAAATACAAACAACAACACATAAAACAAATCCAAATAAAAAAATAGAAAATGATGAGACACAGAAGCAAAATGCAATCCCACACTTCCAGCCCACCAAGGACAAAACCAGGTAACATTGAGATAAAAGAAAACAGAGCCCATCTACTCAAATTCACTGGAGTGACAGTAGAAAAAATTTTAAAAGTATATACCTGAGGCTACTGAGGATATCAAATCAGAAATAATCTCATAGGTTAAAAAAAGAGATGATGACCATAATGAAATACCTGCTTAGCAAATCTAGAGTGGAAAAAAAAAAACCAGAGGAGCACAGAAAAATAATGAAAATCATGAATGTTCAACATACAAAAGAAATGGAATCCACAAAACATGTTCATATAGGTATCCAAGAAAATTATAAATTCCACCAAAAGTTTGCAAAACCATATGAAAGAATGTGAAGATAGATTATAAGACTTAAAAGACAAGACCATGGTTAGTGATAATTAAAAGAAAGATTTCTTGAAAATAGCAAGGAACTATGAAAAATCAATCCAACAACTGCAAGACGATGCAAAGAAGAACACATACTGATTGGAGTCATTGAAGAAGCAGGAGTCAGCACAAATGACATAAAAACCAGTTCAGAGAATAGCTGAAAACTTCCCTAGCATGGAAAAGGAATTTGACATACAGATACATGAGGCCTACAGCACTCCAATTAGTCATGACCAAAATAAATTTTTATCAAGGCATGTAATAATCAAGATTCCATAAACTCAGCACAAGAACAGAATAGTAAAAGCAGACTTCACAACACAAAACTTGACTCAAGGAGAGCTTGGAGTGAAGTACTTCAAGCTGTGAAAGAAAAAATACTTCCAACCCAGATTGTTGTACCCTGTAAAATTATCTGTCAGAATTAGTGGATAAATACAATATTTCCACGAAAAAAATGAATAAATTCATGACAAGCAACTCAGCTCCATAAAGAGTTCTGAAAGATATTCTAGAAAATGAAAAAAATCCCACAAGTCCAAGAATATCAACAGAAAGAAGCCACCAGGCAGGACAGGTAAGCAACTAAATAAAGGGGAAAGAAAGGGAATCATCAACAGGAAAATTATATGACAAAGACAAGCCACTATATATCAGTTCAAACCATTAATGTAAATAGTCTCATTTCACCAATCAAAAGGAAGAGACAGGTAAAATGGATAAAGAAACAAAGCCCTACAATATGCTACATTTAACTAAAAAAGAAATTCACAGACTGAAAGTCAAAGGGTGGAAAACAATACTCCATGTAACAGGAACCTAGAAAAAAGCAGGAACTGGTATTCTATCCATGGACAATGTGACTATCAAGCCAAGACTAATCAAAAGAGATAAAGAAAGACACTACATACTTGCTAAGGAAAAACTCCAAGAAAAAGAGATAATAGTCCTAAGTATATATATACCAAATACAAGGGTAACCACTTATAAAACAAATATTAGTGGACATGAAAAATCAAATAAGCACTAAAACAATTATAATAGGGGATCTCAATATTGCTTTCTCACAATTAGATAGGTCAATTTAGACCAAAAAATCAACAAATATCAGAATTAAACTAAACCTGCGAACAAATGAACTTCATAGATGTCTACCCCACAACATCAGAAAACACATTTTTCTCAGATGCATATGGGACATTCTCCAAAATAGTCTACATCCTAGCCCATAAAAATGCTTAAGTAAATGCAAAAGAACTGAAATTATCCTATGCATATTATCAGACCATATTGTTATGAAATTAGAAATCAATGGCAAGGAAGCTGGGAAGATGGCAGATCAATAAGCAGCAAACTAAAGAGCCTCTCTGAGAGAAACAGCTCAGATGCTGGAAAATACCATTCTGGAGAAGACCAGATGGAAGGAGCTTGGTCCTCTCAACCCAGGAAGAAACTAAAGGGGAAGAAAAAAAAGAAAAAAAAAAGAAAAGTATGGAAGGAAAGCAGTAGCCAGACGTGCTTTCACTAGAGCTGGTCCCACTGTGTACGAAATGCCACTGGAATCTGAAGACACACGGTCTCAGTGAAGCTGGGGATTGACAATCCCGAGGGCCTTAGCAGGAGGATGTGGTCACAGAGAGGAGAGGCAGAGCAGAGAACAGCACCAGTTCAGAGTGTGGGGAACTCAGTCCCCCTGTGGGAGTGGGCAACTGGCCAGGTGATATTTCGGAGTCAGGCAGGATAAGCCTGGAACCAGAACTGCAGTGGCTTCAGTCAGCCATTCCTAGCACAGAGCAGATTGGTGAAAATTGCTTGGACTGAATCCTACCCCTGTGAGCAATCCAATAGCTAAGGACGAGGTTTCCCTGAAGTTATCCCTAATCGGCCCCATCCATGTGGCACACACTAATTGTGGTGAAGACTCCCAGTGGTTGACCAGCTCAGAAGGGAGAGACCAGCCTGCCCCACCCCTGCTTGTACTTCAGTGGCCTGGGGATGGCAGACTGGAGAGGGCAGCAATCCCTAGCCAGCATGCTTGAGAGTAATCGTAACCAATACAGGAAGTGCCAGGGACCCCCAATATCCACTTGATTGGAAGAAACCAGAAACATGACAAGAGAAAGAAACAAAAAAAAGTCTCCAGCCTCCAACCCAAACAGCATTGGCCCAGGAGAGATAAACACAGAACAGATCGGGGGTTGTATATCTGCAGTTTCTGAAAAAGCAGCATCTGACATAAAGAAATATCTTCGTGACATTATAAAAAAAAACTCAAGACAGAAATATTAATACAAGTAAAGGAAGATGTAAGAAAAATAATAAAAGAAATACTAAGCATCTCTCAAGAAGACATACATGGAAGAATGGAGGAACAGAGAAAAAGGAGGGAAACCTTCGATAAAGAATATTAAAAAAAAATCTAGAATACATGAGACAGATTCAAAGAGATTACCAGGAAATTAAAAGCTCCATTGAAAGCTGGTAAAACTGCTTGAAAGAAACTAAAGATAGACTATCAAACCTTGAAGACAGGTTTGCAACATGTGATCATGAAAGGAAAGATCTCTTAAAAATAAAAAGGAACCAGGAAGTAACAATATGAAGGTTAGAAGATGACAAGAGGATCTATAACTTAAGAATAAAAAATGTGAGTGAAGAAGCAGGGGTCAACACAAATGAAATACAAAGGCTATTTACAGAAATAATTAAAGAAAACTTCCCAAGCATAGGAAAAGGAAATGCTATTCATATAAGTGAGGCATACAGAACTCCAGCCAGCTATAACCAAAATAGATCTATATCCAGACATATAATAATCAAGATCCCAGAAATTCAACACAAGAACAGAATATTAAAAGCTGTCAAAGAAAAAAAAACAGATCACCTATAAAGGAAAACCCATAAGAATCACAACAGACTTCTCGACACAAACCATCAAATCAAGAAGAGCTTGGAGGGAAGTATTCCAAGCCCTGAAAGAAAATAACCTCCAACTCAGATGGATGTAGTCTGCAAAACTGTCTCTCAAAATTAATGAAGAAACAAGAGGCTTCCATGACAAAGAGGAACTGGGGGAGTTCATGACCACCAATCCAACCCTACAAAAAATACTGAAGTACATTATAGAGAGAGAGAAAAAAGACCAGCGGCAGGAACAGCTGCAGAGGGGGCTCATTGAACGGGGAACAGTGTTTCAGGAACAGCGGCAGAGAGGGCTCATTGAACAGGGCAGACAGTGGAATGAAGGGGAAAAGTAGACAACCAATGGCAGGAAAATAGCATGGCAGAGATGAGGCAGAGAATATTGGCCATAATCACTAACAAAAATGGCCTCAAAACACTAATCAAAAGAAACACAGGCAGAGTGGATCAGGAGACTTGTCCATCAAGATGCTCTATATAAGAAATGTAATTAACCTGAAAGAGGGTTTATGGATTGAAAGTTAAAGGTAAGAAAATAATGCTCTATGTAACAGGGAACCAGAAAAAAGTGGGGGTAGCTCAACCATCAGCTGTAGATTGGTTGGAAAGACATAACACTTTTATACAATGGAGAACTACTCAGCTATAAGGAAGGAAAACCTTAAGGCTCTTGTAAGTAAAGGGATACAACTTGAGACCAAGCTCAGGAGGAAAAAGGTTCAGAATCACTTACGTAAATAGTGGGTTGCCTCCCTAATCTAAAGGAGTACTGGGAATTTAGCTCAGTGACATAAGCACCTGGCAAGTATGAAGTTATGAGTTTGTTCACCAGCACACACACACACACACACACACACACACACACATGATCTTTAAAAAAAAAACTAAAGGAGTTAATGGGATACAAAATGTACAATGTACCCTGTGAAAGGGGAGGAATTGTCTAAAAATGAAGGCAGAGGACACTGTTAATCTTATGTCTTGATTTGAAACCCATATTGTTTTTTCATTCTTGTGTTTAGTTTGATTATATTCTGTTCCAGTTTGTCTAATTGTACTAGATTTGAGGGCACAGACATCTGTTCCAAAGATAGCAGGATACACTATGGTAACCATTTTTAATTTCCTGTTAACATAATCTGAAGCCCTGTATTGTTTTCACTGTCTTGTTTAGACTGATTTTATTTGAATCTGTTTTGTTTGATCACTGTCTTGTCTTGACCGATTTTATTTGAATCTGTTATGTTTGATAGTATCAAGTCTGAGATTATAGGCAATTACTCTGAAGACTAAGATTCACTATGATACCCATTCTGGTTTGATTTTATTACCCTCTTTTGAAGTCCTATAATGTCTCCAATGTCTGTTTTTATTGATTTTGTTCAGTATTGCTATGTTCGATTTTATTGTGCCTGATAATATGTGCAATTCTATTGACGGTAACAAGAGACATCATGGTAGCCATTGTAGATCACCTTGTATTGTGGTTTTAAATCATGTACTATATCCATCCTTTTGTTTTGAATGATCGCATTTTGTTTTTTGGGTTTTTTTTCTCATTTGGTTTTACTCTTTTCAAAAAAAAAATCAATGGCAAAAGAAACCACAAAAAGTCCATAAACACATGAAAATTAAATAATACCCTATTGAACAACCAATGGGTCACAGAAGAAATTAAATAATATCAAGAATTTAATGAAAATTCCAATATAACATAACAGAACTTATGGGATGCAATGAAAGTAATTTAAGGTAGAAAATTAATACCAATGAACTCTCACTTTGGGAAAACAGAATAAACTCAAATAAACAGCCTAATGTTGAACCTCAAACTTCTAGAAAAAGAAGAACAAATAACGCCAAAACTCATACAAGGAAGAAAATTATAAAGTTCAGAGCAGAAATTAATGCAGTTGAGACTAAGAATACAATACAAAAAAATAAATGAACAAAAGAGTTGATTCTCTGAAATATTAAATAAAATTGACAAACCTTTAGCCAACTGTAACAAAAAAAGGAAAGAAAAGACTCAAATTCATACAACTGGAAATGAAAATGGTGAAATCACAACAGACCCTGTGGAAATCCAAATCATCAGTACCTATTTTGAGAAACTTTAATAACACAAAAAACTCAGAAGAAATGGACAGATTTCTAGATACATATGAGTTACCAAACTTGAATCTTGAAAATATAAAAATTCTAAATAAACCAGTATCAGTCAATGGAATTGAAAATATAATTAAAAACTTACCAATGAGGAAAACTCCTGGCCCTGATGAATTCACTGTTGAATTCTACAAGATATTTAAGAATATCTAATGCCATTACTTTAATGAAACTGAAAAGGAAACAATACCCCCATAGTCATACCTGGAGGCAAGTATTACCTTGATACCAAAACGAGAAGAACCCAAATGAAATAGAGAACTTCAAGCAAGTCTCCCTAATGAACACAGAAGCAAAAATCCTTTAAAAAGATACTGGCAAACAAACTTCAGCAAGTTATCAATAAAATTATACAACATGACTAAGTAGGGTACTTTCCAGGGGTGCAGGAATGATTCAATTTAAGTAAACTTGTAAATGTAATACACCATATTAACAGAGCCAAGGACAAAACCCACATGATCATTTCAACAGATGCAGAAAAAGCAACATCTATTCATGATTTTTAAAAATCCTATAAAAAATTGGAAAAGATGATTTTTATTTCAATGATAAAAACTATCTATGACAAACCAATATCCAACATCATACTAAATGGACAAAAACTGAAAGTTTTCACACTAAAATCAGGAACAAGACAAAGATGTTCACTATTACCAGTCCTATTCAATATACTCCTGGAAACATAAGCTCCAACAATTAGACAAGAGACAGAAATAAAAGGAATAAAGATAGCAAAGGAAGAATTTAAATTCTTATTATATGCAGATGATATTCTACTCTTCACAGAAGACTCCAAAATCTCCACTAAAGACTTCTAGATTTAATAACCAGATTCAGTTGCATAGCTAGATACAAAGTCAGCACTCAAAAATCAATAGCATTCTTCTACATAAATATCAAACTTACTGAAAGAAAAATAATGGAAAGCACAACTTTCACAATACCATAGAGAAAAATGAAGTATTTATAAATCAATCTAACAAAGGAAGTAAAAGGTCTCTATACTGAAAACTACAGTACATTGAAAAAAGAGATCAAAGAGGGTATCAAAAAATGGAAAGATATCACTTGCTTATGAGTAGAAAGAACCAATATAGTAAAAATGGCCATATACCCAAAATTGTTATACAGATTTATTGCAATCCCAATCAAAATGCCATTAGCATACCTCACAGAAGTAGAGAAAACATTCCTAAAATTCATTTAGAACTGGAACAACCTAGAAAGGCAAAAACAATTCTAGGCAACAAAGGCAAAGCAAAGGTCATCACAATCCCTTACTTGAAATTATACTACAGAGTTATTGTTATAAAAACAGCACAGAGAAACAGGGCATGATGGTTCACACCTGTAATCCCAGCATTTGGGAGGCTGAGGCAGGAGTATTGTTTTGAGTTCGAGACCAGCCTGGACTACCAAGTGAGCTCAAGGCCAGCCTGAACTGCAGAGCAAGACCCTGTCTCAAAAAACAAAACAAATAGCAACAACAACAAAAAAAAAAACAGCACATAGGGCCAGGAATTTAGCTCAGTAGCAAAGCATCTATCTGGCAAGCACTAGGTTATGAGTTTGATTCCCAGTACCAAAAAAACAAACAAACTAGTATGATTTTAGCAAAACTCAAACCTGAGGATCAATGGAACAGCTTGGAAGAGGCAGAAACAACTTCAAATACACTCACTCATCATGTTTACTGGAAGAAAGAAAACTTCTTTAATAAATGGTGCTTTAAAAACTGATTTCCACACATCAAAAATTACAACTAAACCTACATATATTACCATGAACTAAACAAAAATCAATGAATCAATGATCAAAATAATAAAACAAAAACACTAAATCTGCTGGAAGACAGAAGGCAGAACTCTAGAAGACAAGTGTAGGCAAAAATTTCATGAACAAAACTGCAACTATATAGGAAATATTATAAAGAATCAACAAGTGGAGTCTTACCTTATTAAAAGCTTTTGCACATCAAAAGAAATTATCAACAGAATAAAAAGACAACTAACAGAGTGGGAAAAAAATCTTAGTCAGTTGTCCTTCATACAAAGGAATTTTATCTAGAACATAGAAAAAACTGAAAAAAAATCAGACTCCTCAAATTTAAAGACCCAATCCAAAAACAGGCATCTGGCATGAAAATATGCTTCTCAGAAGTACAAATAGCAAATAAATACATGAAAAAATGTTCAATATCACTGCTCATTTGAGAGATATAAATTAAAACAATGCTGAGATTCCATCTCACTCCAGAAAGAATGGTTATCTTCAATAAATAAACCAATAACAAATACTGATGGGGCTTTGGTGTACAAAGAACATTTCTCCAATGCTGGTAGTAGTGTAGACTGGTGCCACCACTGTAGAAATTTTGAGATTCCTCAAAAAACTAGGACTAAAGGTTCCATAATGACCCAGCTATGCCTCTTCTTTGTGTCTTCTCAAAAGAATTAAAAGCATCATAGCACAGTGATATATCTGTATTTATAGTGCACAGTTTTTAATAGCTAAATCTTATAAACAACCCAAACGCCCATCATCTGATAAATGAATAAAAAATGTGGTTTTTTCTACAATGGAGTACTACTCAGCCATAAAGAAGGGTAAATGGGACATTTACAGCTAAATGGATAAACCTTGAGACCATACTCTCCTGTGAAATAAATCTGACATATATGTGCAAATATTACCTTGTCTCTGGTGTGAGAAATTGAATGTATAAATAAGAACCAAAATGTATAAAAGATATTGTGAAATAGAAAGTAATTGTTTAAAGGTACAGAGGAATTAGAGAGGGGGCAGAAGGGACAAGAAAAATGAAAGAAGAATAAAATGTAAAAATTTTGTAAAAATGGAGAGCAAGAGGAGTTGAAGAGAGAGGAGAAAAATGGGGGCAAAAGAGGAACCAATTAAATATGCTCAAAGAACTAAAGCAATTCATGGACAAAGAACTAAAAGAAATAAGAAAAAGATATATGAATAAAATGAGGATACCAGCAAAGAGATAAGAATTATAAAAAGGGAACAAAGAAATTCTGAAGTTCAAAACTACAACAAACGATATTTTAAAGTTCACCAGAAAGGTTCAACAATAAATCTGATTAAGAAGAAGGATCAGCAAACCTGGCAGAGGGACAGTTGAAATTATTTAGTCTAAAGGGTAGGAATAGGAATGAAGAAAAGTGAACAGAGCCAAAGGGACTTGTAAGATATGATTAAGCAGAACAATTTATTACACACATGGGAATCTGAAGGAAAAGATAAAGACACAATCTAAAGAAACAATGGTCAAAAACTTTTCCAATTTAATGAAATATATCAATATACAAATCTAAGAATCAAAAAAACTAAGAATCCTCATGAACTCCAAATAAAATAAATCCAAAAAGATCTATAGCAACTAAATCATGGACTAAGTATCGAAAGCAGCAAGAGTGAAGCAATTATATACAAGGGTTCTTTCATAAGACTATCAACTAATTTTTCAGAAATCTTTTTTTTTATTTAAAGAGAAAAAAAACAGAAAAAAAGTAGAAATATTATAGAATTTCAAGAAAAGACGATAAACAGTAAGAAATCACTAGTTGATAAATTACATATTGTTCTTTTAGAAATAGTTTTTCAAGTTACAAAATTAAAGCACACAATGTGGACACTCAAGCAGTGAGAGTGCAAACAGATCTGTTCAATAATCCAACAAGAACCTGGAAATATGGTTATCAATCCCACACACCTAAACATACATGCAGCTATATCTTTTATAGCGCTTCCTATTTCCTCTTTTTTAACAATACCAATTATACATTTTTAAAATTTTATTTAAAGAAAAGAAAAAAAGCAAAACAGAAAAAAGAGTAGCAACAATACAGAATTCTAAAAGAAAGAAAGAAAAGAAAAGGAAAATGAGAAAAAGCCCCACTAAGAAATCAGTAGTTTATAAATTACATACTGTTATCCTGGATGTAGTTGTTCAAGTTACAAAGTTAAAGGGTACATAGTAAACATTCAAACAGTCAGACTACAAACAGTTCTGCTCAAAGATCCAACAAAGATGCAGCAATATGGTCATCTATTTTACATACTCAAACATACATGCAGTTATATCCCTTAGAGCACTTTCTTTTCCTCTCTTTTTTACAATAGCAATTACACATTTTGGTTTTATTACACTTGTAGTTCTTATAATTATTCAGAAGAGACCAGAAGATAATGACAAGAGATGTTTAAATTGATGGGCAAAAAAATTAATTGAGAATTCAGAATCTTTTAAAATTATTCTTCAAAAATGAGAGAGAAATTAAGACATTCCCAGATAAACAAAAGCTGAAGGAGCTTACCACCAAGTAGATTTGCTCTACAAGAAATACTAAAGGTGGGGCTGGGGATTTAGCTCAGTGGCATAAGTGCCTGCCTGGCAACCTCAAGGTCATGAGTTTGATACCCAGTACTAAAAGAAAAAAAAAAAAAAGGGAGTCCTTCAGGTTGAAATAAGAAGATGCCAGACAGTAATCTGATCTAGACCAACACATAAATATCTCTAGTATAGATAATACATTGACGAATATAGAACCCACTATTATAATTTTTATTGATAACCTCTGTTTTGTTTTACACAGGCCTTAAAAGATTGATGAATAAAAATAATTATTGATTATGCTAGTGGGGATACTATGTAAAAAGATATAATTTGTATTACCAATATCATCCACACATCAAAAATTGGGTAAAAGTTGGGGGAACAGTTGGATGAGTAAAGTTATGTACGCAACTGAAGTTAATCTGATAGCGATTCAAATTAGTTATAACTTTAGATATTGTATGTAATCCTCATACTAATTATAAAGTGTGGAATATATACCAAAAAAATCAAGAAGGAAATAAAAGCATGCCATAATGCACATACACAAAAAAAAAATCAAACACAAAAGAAATCAGTAACAGAAGAAATGGACTGAATGGCTGTAAAACACAGAAAACAAATAATAAAATGGTAAAAATCCTCTGATCAATAATTACTTTAAATATAAAGGGATTAAACTCTTGCACCAAAAAGCATAGATTGACAGATGGATTATTTTAAATGATTCAACTTTAGATCTAAAGACACAAGTAAATTGAAAGTAAAGGTTAGAAAAAAATATGCAAATAGTAACAAAACAAGCAGAGGTAGGTATGATTATCAGACAAACGAGTAAATAAACAACTGATAAACAACAAATACCACAGTTTTATCTAGTCAGATACTATTAATTGCAGTTATTTATGAGACAAAGGCTAGCCTAAAGTATTTCCCAGAATTAATGACTAGAAAAAAGTTTAAGCAAACTGCCAGGATAAACTTAAAAGACTGGGGAAGGGGCATGTTTCAATTAGAAACCAAACTATGTCCAGTTATTCATAAGCACTGTTATAATCCCATAGAGCAGAATCCAAATAAGAAAACATTTTATTATAAAAATATTTACCAAATGTTCTTCTCTCCTAAAAGGAGTCCAAAAGATGTTAGTGCTTAAAACTATTTTACTGAGCCAGGCATGGTGGCTCATGCCTGTAATCCCAGCATTTGGGAGGCTGAGGCAGGAGAATCGTGAGTTTGAGACCAGCCTGGACTACAAAGTGAGGTTAAGGTGAGCCTGAACTGCACAGAGAGACCCTGTCTCAAAAAGACAAAAAAAAATTTTTTTACCAACCCTAAAAATAAATAAAAAGTTTTTTCAGATACTATAATTATAGTGTTTTACCTCTGTAGATCCAAATTCTTACTTGTTCTAAGTTTGAAGCAGTAGCAGTTACAGAATATTTAATAGACACATCTGGTTCAAAGAGGTATTAGGTTGTTTTATTTTCAGTTTTTGATACACCTGAATTTATTTAAGATTTCTAATTACTAAATATATACTCATTATAAAATATTAAAGATATTCAAAATATATATGACAAAATCTTTTAAAGAAAAAATAATCTTATCTCCTTCCAGGTTCATTATGAGGTAATGGTAATGTAAGTGTCTGGTAGGTCTTACAAAGTTAGTTCTATAAAAAAATGTTTTAAAAAGAAACTCAAAAAGAAAAAAAACAAAACAAAAAGAAAAATCTCACACAAAGGAAAACTCAGGCTTAGATAGCTTCACTGATGAACTCTATTACAAGTTTAAAACAATACCAATCCTTCACAAACTCTTTCAAATAGAAGATGAGGAAGAACATCACAGCTCATACCATGATGAGGCCAGCATCACTCCAATACCAAAAACAAAGATATTACAAGAAAACAACAGAACAATATCCATTATGAGTAAGGAGCAAAACTCCTTAACACAAAAAGGCAATCCAAAATTCAGCAACGTATCAAAAGAACTATATACTACAATTGAGATTTATTCCAAGAATAGAAATATCTGTTTAACTTATGAAAATCATTCAATGTAACATACCATTTTAATATAATAAAGGAAAAAACTATATGACAATTCTAATAGACACAGAAAAGGTATCTGAACTTCTTTGTAGTTAAAATAAAGTTCAATAAACTAAAAATAGAATAATATTTTCTCAGATTATAAATAGTTTCAACAAAAATCCATACCAATATCATATTTAATGGTGAAAGACTGGATGCTTTTACCATTAGGTTACAAACAAGAAAAAGGTGTCTATTTGACATTGCACTATATGTTCGAGACATGAAAACTAGGCATGAAAGAAAAATAAAAGACATCCAGACTGAAAATGAGAAATAAAACTGTATTTGCAGACGACACAATCTTGTATACAGAAAATTCTAAGGAATACACCAAAAACTATAGAACCAATTAAATAGTTATCAATTATATCAATATATGAAAAAAGGTTTTATTTGTATACACTAATAATGAAATTAAAAATAAATTTTAAAAAGCATTTCTATTTTTAAAAGACATGTAAAATTTAATATTCTATAAATATAGCACTATAAAGGAAAATAATGGTTTACATTACTGAAACAACTTTCCCAGTTATGTAGATTAAGTGAGTTAATTTCCCAGTTATGTAGATTAAATGAGTTAATTTATATAAACAAAATGAAATTCCTATTGAATCAAAGACAATTGTAAAAAATAAAACAAAACAAAAACTAGTATATTTATTCATACTTTGGTTAATACAAGTATGTTCAAGCACATACATAAAAGTAGACTCCTAAAAAAATTACTATGCTGACATACCATGAATTGTAAAAAAAGGCAAATAAAATGTTAAAATTTTTATGTTAAAGAACAGACATTATTAATTTGCAAAGAATTCAAACCAAGAAAAAGGACAAGCTCTCTAAAACCTTAACAGGACCCAAACATATGGGTAAGTTAACTCTCCAAAGACCAAACAAATGGAAACTAAACATGGAAAAACATCCTTTACTAAGCTTTTTCTGTAACAAAATTTGCAAATATCTTAAATAGTAATTTTAAATTCTGGGTGTTTGACATATTGTCAAAGGGAGTGTAAGTAGACACAATCTTTGAAATAAGTGATATATATCAAGATTCTTAAAAACATATATACTTTTCCTCTAGCAATTTCACTTCTTAAAAAACATTTCTGGAAAAAAAATATGTGATGTGCTGGGCATGGTGGCTCATGCCTGTAATACCAGCTCTCAGGAGGCTGAGGCAGGAGGACTGCTACAAGTTCCAGACCAGCCTAGGCTACAAAGTGAGCTCAAGGCCAGCCTGAACTACATAGAGAGACCCTGTTTCAAAAAGACAAAAAAAAAGGTGATATGTGATTTTGTTTTTTATTTTTTCAGTGGTACCAGGAATTGAATCTAGAGCCTCTGCACTGAGCTACTTTCCCAGCCCTATTCCACCCTATTTAAATTTTGAGACAGGCTCTCACTAAGTCACTAAATTGCCAAATCTAGGCTCTACCCTGGATCCTTTTGCTTCAGCTTCTCAGAGTGCTGGGATTGCAGGCATGCACCATCATGCTTGGCAGACGGGACTATTTTTTAAGATACTGATCAAATCACTATTGATATTGCATAATAAATAATTTGTTACACAACAGGATTGTTTGTTTGTTTGTTTGTTTGTTTGTTTGTTTGTTGGGACAGGTCTCATTCTGTAACAGCCCCAAACTTCTGATGATCCTCTAGTGCCAATCTCCTGAAAGCTGGGATTATTTCCACTCCCCAGTGCAAATTATTTTATGGCACATCCATGACAAATACTCTGCAGCTATCTAAAATGCAAAATATTTAATAGATGAAAATGTTTATAATATTTAAAGCAGACTAAAAACAATGATAGTATGGCTGTATTTTCATATAAATGTACAGTTATGCATAGAAAACTAAATAAGAGCAAGAACACTTAGATTTATGTCTGCTGGTGGGTTTAAAGACAATGTGTGCATATAGATGAGCACCTCTGGGCTACCAACTTTCTAGAAATAACATGTCATTTCTTTCTACAAAGAATATGAAGTAATTTTGTTTTAAAATCAGTTACTATTAGTTTTTAAAACTAAACATAACAGGGCCAGGTCAGTGTGTAAGCACCTGCCTGGCAAGCACAAGGTCGTGAGTTTGATCCCTGGTACAAAAAAACAAAAACAAAAAAAACCCCTAAACATAACAAAACCGTCAGCTCAGTTTACTTTTAACATTTGCTATTCTTAGTAAAGAAGGAAGATGAAGACCAGTTGACCTAAATGTGCTTTCCATCAAATTTTATATATGAACAGTTTCTTTATAAAGAAAATTTAAATCCAGTAAAATATCACCATTAGCATTTGAAGTTGCTCTAATTTTTTTCTTTCAATACTTTTAAAAAGCTCCACATAAGTATTAATTCCTCTGGAGACAACCATACAATCATTTAAAATGGAATGTATAGATGAGATTGATGATTGTAAGGACTATATATGACTTTTTTGGAAAAAAATATGCAGATAATTCAATTGTAATATTAAAGAAAACTAGTTTCCTTGCCAAACATATATATATATGTGCTATATCTGGACCTCTCACCCACGATCACACTCAGTGAACTTGTCAGATAAAGCTGGAGAATAGTACATTTTTTTCACCTAGCTCCCTCTGCTTGTACTCCTCTCATAGCAAAAATTGCTCCAGGCAAATCTGACCACCTAGTAATATCTTTCCAATCTCCAGCATCTCTTCAAAGTATTTCTTATTCCTAATAAGGAAGGTAACAGCTTCCAAATGGTAGTCAGGAGACAGGATAAGGAAAAAAACATTTGCTAACGTTTTCATGAGTGTCCTCCTGGATATTTCATTTTCAGTAGCTCAAGAACTCCACGCAGGCTGCACTGACTTTCAAGATGGCTTTCTTCCATTAGTTGAAAAGAAAGATACTGTCTTCCTAATTCACTTTAGCTGTCCAGGACAACTATGTATTTCACTGAGAGATATGATACATGCTATTTGATAGCAATAAGATTAAGAAAAAAAGTAAAGTCATCTAATTTCACTTGGCTTAACATGTACTTTACCATGTACTAAAATATCAGATCAATGCATGTAAAACTTTATTACAATGTGATTAAATACAATTTTCAAATATTAAACTGATGTTGGGCCTTGGGGCACTGGGAAAACAGGCAGCCGCCAGCTTGCTGCTCTGGTAAGTGGCTTGGCTTGGCAAGCTATGGCTGCCCCAGAGGGAGAACCATATCAGCATTTCCTGAGATCTGTGACACACCATATTGGACCTTGGGGTGCTGGGAAAACAGGCAGCCAGTTCACCCCTCTGGTGGGTGACTGTGAACCTACTGGGGTGCGGGCTAAGAATCAAACATCCATTCCCACCCCGCAAGCAAGTGAGAGCCGGAGATCTGAGCATGTGTTGAGAGTTTGACTATATGCGATACAGCAAATAAGGGGGATTTTCTTCTGCCATCTCTTTGAGGGAAAATATTTTTATCTCTATTTTGCTCTATTTTGATCAATGGTATTGCTCTATTCAATATTCTGTTCTTGTAATTTTGGTATTTCCTTCAATATTGCTCTGCCTGATTGAAGGAACAACTATTGTGAGGAAAACCAGATGTACTATTGTATCTATTGCTGTTGTCCCGGTGGCCTGCTGTGAGGTTCTGTGCCAATTTCACCGCACTGACTCAGTTGGCTATGTCCTGTCTTGTTCTGCTGTATTTTCTACCTTCCAAATAAATAAATAAAATAAAAAAGAAGAAAAAAAATTTTTTAAAAAGTAAAAAACAACAACAAAACAGAAAGGTACTGAGCAACCTAAAACATGATATAATTAAACAGATAATGGACTTAAAAAACAAAAAGAAGAAAAGCAGGTGCTCTAAAGGATATAATGGCATGTATATTTAAGGGTGTAGGAATGATAATTATGTTGCTAAGTTTTTGTTGGATCAGAGAACGGAGCTGTTTGCAGCCTCACTGTTTGAATGTCCACTTTGTATGCTTTGATTTTGTAATTTGAACAACTTCGTCCAGGAAGACAATATGTAATGTATCAACTAGTGATTTTTTTAAAATTTTATTTAAAGAGGACAAAAGCAAAACAGAAAAACGGGTAGAAACAATACAGAATTTCAGAAAAAAAAAACAGTAAGAAATCACTAGTTGATACATTACATATTGTCTTCTTAGACATAGTTGTCCAAGTTACAAAATTAAAGCATATGGAGTGGACATTCAAAAAGTGAGGCTGCAAAGAAGTTCAATAAACCAATAACAACTTAGCAACATGGTTATCAATCCTACACACTTAAACATAAATGCAGTTATATCCTTTAGAGCACTTTCTGTTCCTCCCTTTACTTTTTTAAAAATTTTTTTTTATTTAAAGAGAAACAAAAGCATGTAAAGGGTAGAGATAATACAGAATTTCAAAAAAAAAGATAATAAGAAATCATTAGTTGATAAATTACATATTGTCCTCTTAGAAATAGTTGTTCAAGTTACAAAATTAAAGCATACAAAATAGATATTCAAACAGTGAGAGTGTAAACAGCTACACATGCATGAATCTTTACATGTATTTCTATCCTTTCTGTTAGAGGGAAAAACAAAACATAGCAAGACAAAACAAAACAAATTCCTATAAAAATATGAAACCAAAAAGTCGTATAAAACCACAGTACAAGGTGATCTACAATGATTACTGTGTTGTTTCTTATTATCTTCAATAGAATTGTCTATATCATCAGGCATAATTGAATATAGAAGTATAATTGAATATATAGTACATAACAATATTAGTAAAAATAAAACACTGTAGACAGTATAAAACTTCAAAGTCAGGTAATAATCAAACCAGAGTGCATATTCTAGTGAATCTTATCATCTTAAGTGCAGTGGCCTATACTCTCAGACTTGATACTATCAATCATAACAGCTGTGAATAAAATCTATCAATACAAAACAGTGATCTAACAGACCAGATTCGATTACAATCAGTCATGGTAAAACAGTGTGTAGGTTATACAGAGCTTTAGATTAAGTTAACAGAAAATTAAAGATGATTACTATACTATATCCTGTTATTTTCGGGATTACTGTCTGTGCCCTCAAATCTAGTAAAGGTAGAATGACTGGAACAGAACATAATACATCTAAGCAGAGTAGTGTGAGTAATGTGGGTTTTAAATCCTGGTGCACTATTAACAAAATAGTGCATCAAGGCCATCTATATTAGAGATTCTAGTTATTCAACTAGTGATTTTTTACTGTTCATTTTTTTTTGAAATTCTTTCTGTATTGTTTCTACCCTTTTTTTGTTTTGCTTTATTTTTCCCCTCTCTTTAAATAAAATTTTTTAAAAAAACAAATATTAAACTTCTAAAACATATAAAGATCATCTTCTGAAAGACAAATTGGGCTATCTTGTTGTAGCTAACTTTATAAAATGTTTCCCTCAACTGTGTCTGACATGGATCTAAATATGTGTTAGAAAGTTTGATGTCAGATAATGAAATCTCAGCCCTTGGAGATTTAGGGAGTTATCCCAACCCCGTCTTCAGAACTCACCATCAGAAGACAGAACATTTTCACACTTTACTTCTTAATACCTCCCTGCAGACTCTTCTGGACTGTTACTCTGAATATTATAATATTTAGCCTTTCTGCTAATTTTTGTGCCACAAGCTTCACTTGCATCTCCTAATTGTTTCTGCTGTCACTG
Source organism: Hydrochoerus hydrochaeris (assembly GCA_004027455.1). Taxonomy (NCBI): domain Eukaryota; kingdom Metazoa; phylum Chordata; class Mammalia; order Rodentia; family Hydrochaeridae; genus Hydrochoerus; species Hydrochoerus hydrochaeris. Next base: position 44,737 of record PVLA01011287.1, read on the forward strand.
AAGTGCCAAAGATTCTTCTATGGTCAGCAGCTATGTGGGCAGATGGGGCAGCTGCACAAGCCTGCTGCTGTGACGCCATGGAGATGCTGCTTGTGTCTGCACTGCTATTCCTTTGAGTAGACAGGAAACTTCCCTCTGATGATGCCTAGATGAGCCGCTGTGCTGTGATAAACGCACTGATTTTAAATTTATGTATTGGGTTCACTGGGATTTGGGCTTGTATTTCTAGTACTTTCATGTAATGAGGCTTCTTAGGAGGCTTGTCAAGTTCTCGGCATTTGTATTTTCTTCTGAATGGTGTTCATTTTGACCTGCAGTTGTGATTCTTTTCAACTTATCAGTAAACAAATTGTTCCAGCTGCTGGAAGTAGCTTCCACGTGACCTGACACACAATGCTGTGGGAGATTCTTTTGCCAGGAAAGACCCCTCGCCCTGCTATTGGAAGCTAGATGCTGGTTCACTGTGTATTCAACCTCTGAAATCTCTTCAATTCTCTTGGTGAGTAGGATGCACAAGCCCCTGCTTTTCTGCAGTTGTTTTGGATGACTTGATTTATCTACAGGGAACAGCCAGGAACCAGTGATGAAGTATCAAGTCTCTAGTCAGAAATCTGGGTCTTATCAATGTCTATATCAACTCCTGTGATTGTTTTTTGCCTTAGCTCACTGTCTAAACAGGATAAAACAGTTTACTTTTTCTTCTATCCTCTTCACATTTTGTAGTGGTTAACTTTCAATCTGGCAACAGTGTCTGATGTCTTTTCTTTGTCCAGCAATTTGCAAATGAATTTTTCACTGTGCTAATGTCTCTCCTGGAGCCTCAGCAATTCTTGCAGCTCCACTGAACTTTGTCTGCAGTCCTTAGGAGCTCCCAAACAGAGGCAAGGACTTCCTGCCAGGCTCAGATCTGAGCCCAAGGCTGGCAGGCATCATCATTTTTCCAGAAAACCAAGGAAAAATAAAGTACTCTGGAATAAATTTAATCAAAGTAATATAAGGCTTGTATGCTAAAAAAAATAACAAATTATTAAAACAAATTAAATAAATGGGGAAATAGCCCATCTTCAAGGATTGGAAGATTTTATATTACTAAGATATTCTATCAGGAAACCAGCAAGCCTGGGCTTTGGGGGTGGCACACATACAGACCTGGCAGGGCCAGAAGTATGGAAAACTCTGAAACAGCAGTGAGGAGCCAGAGGTTGGTAAGTTAGGAGAACCAGCATTATGGTCCTGCACACAGCACAACATTGTCAGAACAGAAGCAGGCCATTCTATACCAAAGGGCTCTGGAGAACTAGAGCAACAGAGGACCAGTCCCAACCCCCACATCCAGAAGTCAAGATCAGTCCCATACCCAGCAAAAATTCCACAGCAAACTTGGCTGGAGTACACAACACATTTCTGGGATCAAACTTATGTTGACCACAGAACTGTGAATACCAGAGGAATTTTACTGCTTTTATTTTTCTTTGTCTGATTGGTTATCCTTTTTTTGCCTGGTTGGGGTTTTTGGGTGTGTGTGTGTGTGTGTGTGATTATCTTTATTTTTGTTTTCTTTTTCTTTATTTATTTTTACTGTTTAGATTTCTTACCTTTCTTTTTGTTTTCTTCTATATTTTCTTTTTTGGGTTTTTGTTTTGTTTTGTTTTTTGTCTTTTTGAGACAGGGTCTTGCTATGCAGCTCAGGCTGGCCTTAAGCTCACTTTGTAGCCCAAGCTGGTCTTGAACTCACAATGATCCTCCTGCCTCAGCCTCCCAAGTGCTGGGATTACAGGCGTGAGCCACTATGCCCAGCCATGTTTTCTTTCTCTTTCCTCAACTACCTTGATTTTATGATATTTTCATGTGAATAAACACAGTCTCTTTTCTTTTTGGTTGACTTCAACATTCCTTTGCTTTCTCTTTCATTCTTTCTCTCCTGTATCCTCCAGTTTACCAAAACTTGGTGAATCATCCTTTGCTCTCCAGTCTTGCTTCTACTATAATTTGACTTCATTCATCTATTTTGTCCCCTATCCCTATTAAAGGATCAAAAAGCAAGAGCCAACAATATACTGCATATAGAAAAACACATTAAAATAAAAAACACATTCATATAGTGAAACTCAAAGAATGGAAAACAATACTCCATGTGACAGGAACCTGGAGAAAAACAGTAGATATTCTATTTGTAAACAATGTAAATTTCAAGCCAAGACTGACCAAAAGAGACAAAGAAGCTTACTACATACTTGTTAAGGGAAATTTCCAAAAATACATAAAAATCATAAATATATATGCACCAAATACAGGAGCACCCACTTATAAAATAAATATTAATGGATATCAAAAATCTCATGCATATTATTTGACTACAGTGCAATGAAATTGGAAATCAATGGCAAAAGAAACCACAAAATCTGCATAAATACATGGAAATTAAATAACACCCTCATGAACAATCACTAGATCACAGAAGAAATTAAATGAGAAATTAAACGGCATCTACAGTTAAATGAAAATGCTGATACAACATATCAAAGATTATGGGACACAATGAAATCAGTCCTATCAGAGAAATTGATGGCAATCAATCCTTGCATCAGGAAAAGAGAACAAGCTCAAATACTCAATTTAATGTTAAACCTCAAACTCCTAGAAAAGAAAGAATAAATCAAACCCAAAACTCATGTGAGAGAGGAAATTGCAAAGATCAGAGCAGAAATTAATGCAACTGAGACTAAGAAAATACAAAGAATCAGTGAATCAAAGAGTTGGGTCTTTGAAAGATTAAATAAAATTGATAAAGCCCTGGCCAACCATATTGAAAAGAGGAAAGAAAAGATTCAAATTCAAGCAATTAGAAATAAAGAAGGTAAAATTACAATAGGTGCTATGGAAAACCAGAAAATCATCAATACTTACTTTAAGAACCTATATTCTGATAAGATGGAAAATACAGAAGAAATAGATGAATTTCTATACACACATGAGTTTCCAAGACTAAATCAAGAAGATACAAAAATTCTAAATAACCTGATATAAGTCAATGAAATTGTGAATTCATTAAAAAGTTACCAAAAAAAAAAAAGAGCTTAGCTCATGATAGATTCACTATTGAATTCTACATTTAGAGAACATCTAATGCCACTAGTACTGAAATCCTTTAATGAAATTGAAAGGGAAGGAATATATCCAAATTCATTCCTGGAAGCAAGTATTACTCTGATACCTAATCTAGAGAAGGACTCAACCAAAAAAGAAAATTACAGACCAATCTCCCTAATGAATATAGATGCAAAATCCTCAATAAGATACTGGCAAACACAATGTAACAAATCATTAAGAAGATTATACACCATTACCAAGTGGGATTCATCCCAGATATGCACAGATGCACAGATGGTTCAACATACACAAATCAATAAATACAATACACTATATTAACAGAGCCAAAGACAAAAAATCACATGATCAAAAAAACCAAAAAAAAATCATATGATCATCTCGATAGACACAGAAAAAGCATTTGACAAAGTCCAACACCCATTTATGAGAAAAACCCAACAGAAAATCAAATAGATGGTCTTTACCTCAATCTGATAAAAGCCATCTATGACAAACTAGTATAGGCAACTGAGCTAGATAGAAATATTATAGACACTCAGAAAGCGCTGGGCCCTCAAAGGAGTCAGAATACCAGATACCTAGCAACCCTGGAGAAAACAGTGAGCCAGATCTCAAAACAAAAGATAAAACAAATGCACACACACCCTAAGGATAAACTTCAGGGATAGGTATCACCTTGATACCCTGATCACCTTGAGGAAACCAGAAGCCACTAATCCAACTCCTACAGGCAAAGCCCTTCCTCCACCCCTTGCTACATAACTGGCTTCCCTATTGAATCTTGATATATTAATCTTACCAGAACAATTATACTCATAATCTTATTGGTTGACCATAATTCTGTCCCACCTCATGTCCACCTTGCAAGTCACCATTTTTCCTCACCTTGGACCTGTCTCACTTTTTGTTCTATAAAAATCCTTGGAAAAGGCAGGATTGGCAGCAACCTACTTAGCACCCATTCTGTCTGACTCTTGAACAGAAGCTTTCTCTCAATGAATGTATCTTGCTGATAACTTCCATTGTTCCTAAAATTCACTTAACAGTTTTATTAAAACAACCTTTCCTTCTTTTCTTTTCTTTCTTTCTTTCTTTCTTTCTTTCTTTCTTTCTTTCTTTCTTTCTTTTTGGTACTGGGTATAGAACTCATAACCTTGCACTTGCCAGGCATGCACTTAGGCCACTGAGCTAAATCCTCAGCCCCTCATTCATCAAATTTAGAGAACACAAACTCATACCACATCTAGTGGGTTAGGAGTTTCTTTCCCCCATATCAAAACCAACAATCAGCATCATATTAAATGGTCAAAAACTGAAAGCTGTCACACTAAAATCAGGACCAAGTCATGTCCACTATCACCACTTCTGTTCAATATAGTTCTGGAAACAGTAGCCAGAACAATTAACAAGAGAAACAAATAAAAGGAATAAGAACAGGAAAAGAAGTTAAATTATCATTGTTTTCAGATGACATCTGAAATAGAAGCATCCAAAAGCTTCTGCATAGAAGAATCCAAAAGCTCTATCAAGTGACTTATAAATTTAGTAAACAAATTCAGTACTACAGCTGGATACAAAACCAACATTCAAAAATCAATAGAATTCCTGTACACAAACAACAAATTCACTGAGAGAAAAATTAGGGAAGCCACACTTTTCACAATAGTGTAGAAAAAAAAATGAAGTACTGAGGAATCAATCTAACAACAGAAGTAAACAATCTATATATTGAAAATTGCAGTACTCTGATAAAGGAGCTCAAAGAGGATATCAGAAAATGGAAAGATACCCATTTTTTTCAAAGATATCCCTTGTTCATAGATAGGAAGAACCAACATAGTAAAAATGGTCATATTTGCAAAATTGTTATACATATTTAATATAATCCCAATCAAAATGCCATTAGCATACCTCACTGAGCTAGAGAAAACATGCCTAAAATTCATTTGAATGAATGACTTAAAATAACAGGCTTATAACAAAAACAATTCTTGGCAACAAAGGCAAGACAGGGGGCATTACAATTCCGGACTTGAAATTATACTACAAAACTGCTATGATGAAAAAAAAGCATGGTACTAGCAAAAAAAAAAAATAGATCTGAGGATCAATGGAATAGATCAGAAGAGGCAGAAACAACTCCAAACACATTCCACACTTCATCTTTGACAAAAGAGCCAAATACACTCACTGGAAGAAAGTTCTTTAATAGATGAGGCTGGAAAAAATGGTTTTCCACATGCCAAACACTAAAACTAAACCAGTCTATCATCATGCACTAAACGAAAAATGAAATGGATCAAAGATCTAAATATTAACATAAAAGCACTAAATCTACTGGAAGAGAAATAGGTAGATCTATGGAAGACACAGGATGAATACTGTATGAACAAAACTCTGATTGCACAGGAACTATCACAAAGAATCAACAAGTGAGATCTCATTAAAAAGCCTTTACACTGCAAAAGAAATCACCAACAAAGTAAACAATCTACAGAATGGGGGAAAATCTTAGCCAGTTGTCCTTCAAACAAAGGACTTCTATCTACAACCTATAAAAAATTGAAAATAATCAGACCCCTCAAATTTGAAGACCCAATCCAAAAATGAGCATCTGAGATGAAATCATACTTCTCAGAAGTACAAATAGCAAATAAATACATGAAAAAATCTTCAACATCACTGTTCATTCGAAAGATGCAAATTAAAACAATGCTGAGATTCCATCTTACTCCAGAAAGAATGGTTATCATTAAGAAATAAACGAGTAACAAATACTGGAGGGGCTATGAGGGAAAAGAAACATTTTTCCATTGTTAGTGAGAATGTAGACTGGTGCAACCACTGTGGAAATCATTATGGAGATTCCTCAAAAAAAACCAGGATAAAGGTCTGATTTGACCAGCTATTTCCTTTCTGAGTATCCTCCTTGAAGAATTAAATACATCATACCAGTAGGGCATGGTGGCGCATGCCTGTAATCCCAGCACTTGGGAAGCTGAAGCAGGAGGATCATTGCAAGTTCAAGACCAACCAGAGCTATAAAGTGAGCTCAAGTCTAGCCTAACTGCATAATGAGACCCTATCTCAAAAAGACCAAGAAAAAAATCATACAACAGTTATATATGCACATCCATGTTTATAGTAGCCCAGTTTGTAATAGCTAAATCTTGGGAATAACCCAAACGCCCATCAACCGAGGAACTGATAAAGACATGAGAAATGGATTGGTAACTGGTGGTTAACTTAAATAGCAGCTGAGCTGAATCATCATACTGAATCAGCATGGTGCTGAGCATACATGGCCCACCTGAGGACTGTTTGCCAGCATAAAAAGGAGATCCAGAGAAGAGTGGCATTGTGGGTTCTCCTGGGTTCTCCTGAGTGGCATTGTTTGGAGCTGTTGGATCTCCTGGAGGAGCTTGTCATGCTGGCTCCCCTAATATGAACTTGGCTGTTATTATTGCAAGGGTTCAAGACCTTGTTGCTAAGGATGGCTGTGGTTTACTTTGGGGGAGATTTCATCCTTACTTTGAGCATCGCTTTCTGATTTCAGAGGGGAAGATGTGTGCTCTTTAATCTCCAGGAGAAGTTTGTCACACTGGCTTCCTGATAGTCATTAAGGATGGTTGTGGTACTTTTCAGGGGAGCTCTGGTCCTTATTTTGAGCATCACTTCTTGGCTCCAGTACACGACCCTCAGCCTGCTGGCAGAGATCCTTCAACCTACTGCCACAGATATTCTAGCTTCCACCACTGACCTTTGGGCCTTCCCAGTGCAGATCTGTGAAATTGATTTGCATGAGTCATTGTCATAGGCTCTAGGTTTTCAGCTGAACTTATAGAGGTTATTGCCATGGGATCCAGACCTGACTAGATTGTCTAGGTCTTTAGTGTTATGGACAGATTTCCTGCACTTTCTTTGTATTTGACTCCTTGGGTGACCATTATAAATAATACTATAAATTATGTGTCCTGTATGTAATTGTTTTCCTTATAACCCCTGATTAGAACACATATAATGGAGTATTACTCTGCCATAAAGAATAATAAATTTCAGGCATTTTTAGTTAAATGGATGTACTTTGAGGCCATCTTTTCAAGTAAAATAAATTGGACTCATAGGTATAAACATTGTATTGTCTCCCTAGTATGAAAAAGTGAAAGATTAAATAAGTTCCAAAATGTACAATAGATATTGTGAAATGGGAAGAACTTGTTCAAAAGGAAAAAAATAATTAGGATGGGGAAAAAGGGGAAAGGAAGGGAAAAGGGAAAAATATTTTAAAAGGGATAAATGGAAACAAAGCTTTGCAAATGGGGAGGTGAAGAGGTTTTGAAGGGAGGAGGGGGTTTGGGAAATAAAGGAAGAATCAAAATATATCATATATGGATACAAATTCCCTATGGTGAATATGATCATTATATATATCTAAAATGCACCAATGAACTTAATAATAATAAAAACAATATCTCTATTCTAATTCCCACTGTATTCTCTGTAGAAATTGACAAGCTGATCCTAAAATTTCTATGGAAATGTGAGGGACTCAATAACCCAAATTAATCTTGAAAAAGAATAAGCTTAAATGACTCACTTTCCCAATTTTAAAACTTATTTAAAGTGATAAAAATTTTACTGACACAAAGACAAATATAGATCAATGGAATAGAATTTAAACACCAGAAAAACATCTTAGAGTTAGGTAAATAGGGCACCAAGACAGTTCAATAAGATGGGGTGGAGGGAGGACAGCAATTATCTTTTCAACAAATGGTTCTGGGATAAAAGAATATCCTCATGCAAATAACAAAGGGAGAATGGAGAAGAGGATGTAAAAAGAATTATGTATTAAGTACATGTGCCAAATTTTCATGATGAATGTAATCATTATGCAGTGCAAATATGTACTAAAAAAATAAAAATTTGAAAAGAAAAAGAATGTTGTTGGCCCCCACTACCATAGTTGGGCTGAAATGTTCTCCAAAGAACCCATATTTTTGAGGTTTGGTCCCTAGCCTGTGGCTATCAAGAAATAATGGAACTTTTAATACCTGGGAAATATTAAAAGTTCTTTAGGTCATTAGAGACATGGTCTTGAAGGGTATAATGGGACCCCAGTCCTCTCTTCCTTCTCTTTTGTTCTCCAGTCAATTGGCAAGTGGCATTGCCCTACCATTCACCATCACCCTGATGTACCATCACAGGACCTAAGCAATGGGGTGAATTGGATATGGACCAAAATCTGCAAAGTTGAGATCCAAACAATTTTTTTCTCATTGTAAATTGATTATTCCAGGTATTTGTTATAGAGATGAAAAGCTAACATACTATTTTATACCATATTTAAAAGATTAACTCAAAGTGGATCAAAAATCTAAACTCAGGAGCTAAAACTATAAAATCCTTAGAAGAAAATATGGCAGTAAGTCTTGTGGGACTTGGGTAGGCAGTGGTTCTCAGATATTACACCTGAAGCATAAACAATAAAATAAAAATATAGATCTATTGGACTTCATCAAATTTAAATTTTGTCTACTCGAAAGGATATTATTAAGAAATTAAAAGACAATACACAGAAAGAGAGAAAATATTTGCAAATCATTTATTTGAAAACTCTTAAAAATGGGCAAAGAATTTGAATTAAAATTTCTCTAAAGAAGATACACAAATGACCAAGAAGCACATGAAAGATGTTCAACATCAGTAGGAATTGAGTAAACGCATATGAGAACTACAATGAGATACTACTTCAAACCTCCTAGGATGAGTATAATGAAAAAGAGACAATAACAAGTTTGGTAAGAAATGGAGAAGATGTAACTTTTATAAATACCAAAGTGGAGAAGAAGTCAAGATGGCCAATCAGTGAGCAACAAAATACAAAGCCTCCCAGGAGAAACAACTCATATGCCAGAATAAAACACCCTGGAGAGACCCAGACAGAGGGAGATGGATCCTCTTGACACAGGAAGAAATTAAAACATAAAAAACCTCATCAAATACATCGGGACTACAACTGAAACAGCTAACAATTACGGGGCACAGCATTTTCGTGGCAACCTGCCAAGTTTGTGCTGGCCTGAATTTGCACCAGCTTGAATCCGCACCAGCAGGCAGAGCCGCCCAAACTCATTCCCACCGCCACTCACAGGTACCACAGCAGTGCTGAAGTCGGGGGTTGGTGAGCCCAACAGAGAGCAGAGCCTGAGAATGGCCCTTCATTAATCCACAGTCAGTGCTGGGAATGAGACCCCCCCCCCACAGGAAGGGCGTGACCAAATGGACGACATGTTGGAATCAGGCAGGAGAAGCCTGAACTGGGAGCGACAGTAACTTCAGTTGGTTGCTCCCTCCCCAGAGCAGATTCGTGGGATTTGCTTGGCCTGGGCCGCACCCCTGGCCGGGACCCAATGAGCCATCCCAAATCGATTCCCTGTGCCTAGCACGCACTAACCAGGTGAAGGCCCCTAAGTTTGGCTGGCCTGGTGGGGAGAGGCAGGCATACACAGCTGCTGCTGACACCTCAGTGACAAGAGCAGTCGGGAGAGGGTGTAGGTCCCTTGCCGGCATGCTTTGGAGGATATGTGGCCAACAGGGAAGGGGGCTGAGACCTGCACTGCAACCTATGTGGAGGAAGCCATGACCGTAACAGGAGAGAGAGGCAGGAGGAGGCCCCCAGCTCAGAACCCTGGGAGCACTGATCCAAGAGGGAAAAACAAGGCAGACTGAGGGTGGCAAACATGCAACATCAGATGTGGCTTCAATGGACATTAAGAGATATCTTCGGGAC
>PVLA01011288.1:0-42493 GCA_004027455.1 Hydrochoerus hydrochaeris
TCACATCAGTCCTCCTGCCTCAGCCTCCAGAGTGCTGGGATTACAGGCCTGTACCACGCCTGGCCAGTTTGGCCATCTGAATCCAAAGAAACTCAGGAAATAAATCCAAGCTGAAAACATGCATTTTGGAGGTTTTGGCACCTACGGGTTGCTATGGCTAGTATGTCAATGTGTACCCCAAAGCCTCATGAGCTGATAGGCGGGGCTTTTCCAGGGTGGCTGGATTAGGTGTGTGATACTGGGGTTAACAGTATATGATAGCTAGATAGTTCTGGGTGTGGATGATGGGAAGCCCCACCCTGCATGTGGGTAGCACTACTAGGCTTATAGCCTGGATAGAATGTAAGGGGGAAAGAAGGAAGGCAGGCCACTACCTCCTGCCTGCCAGCTGTGCCATGGACTGTTTTTCCTCTGCGATGCCCCTCTGCCACACCACCCTGCCTTGGAGCCAGCCAGCTATGGCCTGACACAGACTATAGACCTTGAGCTGAAATAAACCTTTCCTCCTTTCACTTTGAGTGAGAGGTATTTATCTCAGTGAGGAGAAGTCATGAGACTGACACGGTATAGACAAAGAGCAGCAGTTCAGAAGAGCTGCTGTTGGAGGAACCTGCAAGAGACCGAGAAGGAGCAGTGATTCCATAGGAAAAACCCTCCCAGATAAGGGGTTTTGAAAGCCAAGCAAAGATGGCTGCTGTGGAAAGAGAAATTAACCCTGTTGAATCCGTGTAGATCCAGATGGTTGAAGTTAGATGAGCACTGGGCTGGCTGTTAGAGCTGGCAGTAAGGAGGTCACAAGGGCCCTTTGCAGGAGTCACTATGGGGAGGAAATGTGTGGTCCTGTGGAGGAACTCGGCTCACCCAGCAATGGGAGGAAGACGGAGGCGCACATGATGTTGATGTGGGGAACCATTGTCACAGGAAATATGCCCACAGTGACAGTGAGCCGTATGTGAACCCATGAGCTCACAAAGAAGTTACCAGGGCTGGGGTGGACAGCAGCAGCAGGAGGCGACAGTCCTTGCAATGGTGACTGTTGGAGGTTGGGGTTGGGGTGGAAGAGGACAGAAGGCCCTCTAGCATGGGCATGCGACTCATGGGTGGGGTCTGGGGAGACACCCCACCTGACAGGATGCATCCTATACCCTCAGAAACATGCTGGCTCAGGCCAAAGGGGATGCTGAGAGGTGGGACTGGGCTGGGAGGTCTGCTGGCCACAGATGAATGTACAGAGGACTAGAGAACGAGACACAGAGACTGTCCTTGTTCCCTGTGCCATAGTACACACGAGGTAGCTCTGGAGACTGAAGCACAAGCTTGGTATCCCTGAGCTGAAGCCCAAACATGCAGTGCTGCCCCTTCTGGTGCTGAAGACCGCCAGCCTCGCCTCTTAGCTCCTCCCAGGACCACCTTGGGGTGGTATTCAGGGGGATCACCCCATTGCAGGCCCCACTAGCCAGTCTGAAGACTTGCTCCTCAAAGGGTTAGGGTTCCAGCAGCCTGGTATGTCAGAGCTGTTTTCCAGCCTCCAGGAGCTGTGCAGACCTGGGGGATGAAGTGCCCGGGGAGTCTGGGTCCTGTGCACCCTGAAAGTCGTGGAGACTTGGACTGGTGGCAGGGCAGGCTGAGATTTGGCAGGCAAGGGCAGCTTATTGTAGGTGGAGCCATGAAGGCTCGGGAACAGGCCTGGAGAGCCCCAGCTCACATTAGCACATGGCTTCTCTGTGAGCTTTTCTGGTCTTTTCCCTGCCAGACTGATCTTTGCTACTCCTATGTGTCATGCATTGCAGCAGCTCCTCCTATCCTGTTCTGATGTGACAGTGTCCTGGTCCCCCACCCAGGACCAATGCACATGGGTTCCAACAGACATGTGAGAAGTCCTGCCTGCCCTGTAGTCCCTTCTCCATCCTGTCAGGCGACTCCTGTGCACACTGAACTCACGGCTGTCTTGGGCTCACCCTCCCCTTACCGTGCCCCACAGCACCTGTAATCACACATTCTGCCGGGCCCCAGCATCTGGGGTATGGATAAAACTTGAGTGAAAACAGCCATTTATCTTTGCAGATTCTGCTTAAAATTGCTTTTGATTTTGTGCCTACTTTCAAATTTTATAGTTTGCCAAATACTCGGGCACAAAGTGTATCTTCAGTTACACTTCTTACCTTCTAGGGTGTGTGTGTCTGTTACTTTCCACTTTATTACTCAGTGTTATGCCCATCCCTTCTGGTCCTTTCTCTTCCTTTCCCGTCAGCGATGGAGTCCCTGGGGATGAGGACTGACTCGGTGACCTCAGCAGTCAAGAGGCATGTGAAAGACAAGAGAGCTTCAAAAACCACGTTGAATGTTTCCCTTGCGTCTAAAATCAAAACAAAAATAATAAGTAAGTGCCATTAGTTCTCAAGTATGCTTACATTTGTACTTTTTCCTAGAGAAGTGATATATTTGTTACCACATTTTGTCAACTAGAGACAATTATTCAAGTGGCTCTTTTTTTTTCTTGCAGTTTTTATTTTAAAGAAAATAAAACCAAGCAAGATAAAACAAAAGCCAATCAAAACAAAACAGATTGCTACAGGACTTCAAGATAATAGGAAATCAACAGTGATTACCATAATGCCTCTTGTTGTCCTCAAAACAGCTGCCCATACCTTCAGACATAGCAAAAATCAAACAAAACAGAGCAGAATAGAACAAATAAAAACAAAACAATGAAAGCAGTAAAGGACTTCAAAACAAGATAATAGTAAATCCAAAATGGCAACCATAATATATCTTGTTATCTTTGAAATAGCTGCCCATGCCATTGAATATAATAAAATCAAACAAGAAACAATAGAATAAAACCTAACCCAACAAAGCAATGAAAATGATACAGGACTTCGAACAAGATGATAGGGAATTAACAGTGGCCACCACCTTCAGAAGGAGATCCCCATAGATGCCACATTGCATATTATCCTCTGAATAGATGATCAAATTACTGGCTTTAGGCCTGCAGAGTCAGTGAAACACTAGACACTACAAGCATTAAGTTGTATTTTACAATAGCTGTCACCATAGCCTGCATTTCTCTGGATTAGCTGGTTGCTTATGGCAGGGGTTGGGAGGGTTGGAGGTGGCTCTTCTTGTCTCCCACCCCACACACCGGAAGGGGATGGCATCTGGTTCCCCCCAGCGGCCTGTGCATGGTGCCAGCTCACCAGGAGGGCTTGCTTTGTGTTGACCTCTTGTCCTCCCCCTCAGTCCATGAATGGCGCTGAGTCACTGGTAAAGGCTGGTGTCTGGTTCTCCTCCTCAAGTGGCTGTCCTACTATCATCTTTTTTCCATTAGCCCTTCCTGAGTCCTTGGGCTCCTTTTGTCGCCTTTCATGGTTGGCCTCTGGGGTGACAGCTGTGCTTTTGAGGGAGGGAGGAGCCAGAAAGCCCAGGGAAGCCAGCTGTTTCCCTGCAAAGAAATCTGTCCCATGACTGCTCAGGAAAAGCTCCAGCCTCAAAGGCCCCCAGCTGAGTGGCAATGGCTGAGGGTGGGCAGAGATAGGAGCCAGGCTCACCATAAAGGCACCATGCACTGTGGAAGTGGGGTGTCAGGCATTCTGGAGCTGTCAGAAGGGTGAAAAAGGAGGTGGGAAGGTGAGTTTTCATTACCTCTGCAGATGGTGCTGGGGCAAGTCCCCTCCTCGCCAGGGCGGGGCAGTACAGAGTCCAGCAGTCACAGTTCTGTTGAGGCAGCAGCCCCCACCCAAAGCTAGCTATGGACAGCCACACTTCCTGATTGTCCAGACCATGGTGCTGCTCCTGCCCAGGCCTTGGGGTCTGGGTGTAGCCTACCTCCTACAGTGCTGCTCCCTGCTCTAGCAGAGCCATGCATGCCCACTGCTAGGGAGCGGAGGCTTAGCCTGCACAGCACAGCGTAGCCGGGAATGTCATGGCCCCCTGGCTTGTGGAGACCCCCACTGGGTTCTTTCCTCTGGCAATGCCAGCCAGCACTGTTTGAAACCACAGTTGACCAAGGTTAAAGTGCTCTGTGGACTTTGTGTTTTTCAGATTCCCAAGCCGTCTGTGATTGTCTAAAGAATGCTACATTTTGTGAAATTTACTTTATATGTATTATACTCTTACCCAGTGGAATGTCACTGACAGTAAATCCAAATTAGGACAATACAATTCTACTTTAAGTGTACTAAAGGAACAGAATATATTTAAAGCCATCTTACCAAAGAATTCACACTGAAATTTTCTTGCTGCCAATGGAATAGCATTTCAGTAGTCATTCAAATCACAGAAGAGGTCAAGCGCAGGTTGCAGTGGATGCCTAGAGACACACCTTCAGGCTAGTGGTGGACAACCTTGTGGGGCCTCAGAGGCACAGCGAGGGTGTTCCCTGTCACTTGAAGCAGAAAGAATGGATTTTGGGAACAAAAACTGTATAGCTTGTTCCTGGAGCCACATAAACTGGTTTTACCATTTCTAGGGCAGGTACCGCCAAGGGGGCCACTTTTGCATCTGCCTTCTGGGGAGGAGAGAGGGCTACCTGTGTCTGGTGTCCAACGTGGTAACCGGTGTCACTGCCTGAAGGACCAGGTCTGCAAGGCCTGTCCCTTCCTGATGTGCTTCACGTGCGTTCCGCACCAGTCACAGCTCCGCTCACCTCCTGCCCAGCTCTTCCTTCAGCTTCACACTCTGGGCACATACTTTCCCAGCTGGCATCTGTCTTGCCATTCTCCTAACCTTCAATTAACACTTAAAAAGCAAATTCACTTTGTCTGAAGTAGTTTACCATAGAATGTAAAAATTTATTAAAGTTCATTATTAACTCTTTAAAAATCTTTTTGCAGATAATTCTTCTATTTTCAAAATTTCCCTAAAGCATAACAACAGAGCACTGGCTCAGGCCCTCAGCAGGGAGAAAGAGAACTCTCGAAGAATTGCAACTGAAAAGATGCTACTGCAAAAAGAAGTAGAGAAACTGAACTTCAAGAATACCTTTCTTCAACTAAAGCTAGATAACCTGGTAGGTAAGATACATTGTTTTTGAATTCTAATTTATAATTAAAATCTTTTACCTAAATTGCCACGACCCAGTGTAGCTCCTAAGGTTCTTGGGGTTAAGGACCAGCCAGAGGATGAGAAAAATAAAGACAAGACAAAGCTGGGGTCAGGTGGAGCCCTTATCCTCCTGATGGGATGAAAGGAACTGTTCACCCACTGTAACACCTTTATTTATATACTGGGAAAGATGATGTAAATTTCAGCCCCTCTGCCTAGCAACCCATGGCAGGCCTGAGTCCCCTGCATTCTTGGTGCTGGAACAACTTGTTTACATAGCTTGTTTTGGTCTTTCTGTTTTTTCTGGGCTTGCTTGCTTTAGCCCCAGGCATGTGGTCAATCTTCAGCTTTAACGGCTCCCTACACTAAATTACTATAGAAACTCTGAAAATGTTTTTCATATCTCTAACTGTTGTAAAGAATTGCTGAAAGCCAGCATTGCAGAAAGCTGTTAAAAGACAACTGGGTTCCTGGAGTCTTGACCCTGAATGTGCCTGTGTGCTCTGCAAGCCAGTGTGATGCTGTGATTGACAGATTTCACATCACTAGCACCGGGTGGTACACTTGTAGCTTTAAAAACCAGCACAGTTCTTCCAGTGAATCACAGGAGGCAGTCCCCAGGGGGTTCACAGTCTCCTTTAATCTTAAGGCTTCAGGGACCACAAGCCAAACTGAAGGAGGTTGTAGGTAGTGCTTTTCTTTCCTACTTCAAGTCTGTTCACAGCATGAGCGCTGGCAGCCAGGGATTAGCTGGGCTGCATCGGTAGATTAAAATCGAACATGAGCAAAGATGAATTTTTTTTTTTTTTTATCGGTACCAGGGATCGAACTCACAACCACATGCTTGCAAGGCAGGTGCTTATGCCACTGAGCTAAATCCCCAGCCTGAGTAAAGATTAATTTAACATGGAAAAATTTCCAGTAATACTTGAAAGTTAAATTCCTATGGGTGTCCAACTATGTTTACTTGCCCTGTGATATTTTATGAGAAGAGAAAAATGTCTGTGGGAAAATTTATAATTGATATCTCAATAGCATTCAAAATGTATTAGTGTATGTATGTGTGTGACTGTGTGGAGTATTCAGTATAATCCCTTTTTCACTCAGAGTGGCCTCAATAGAAGGTATTTATAAGTGTATGATTGGAATAAACTTGCAATTTTAACTGATTAAAAGAGATCTTTATTTTACATGTACAGAATAAGAAGCTTATAGAAATAGAATCACTCATGAGCAATAACTTGATAACTGCAATTGAAATGAGCAGTCTTTCTGAGGTAAGTAAATTTTTGTGTGAGTAGTGTCATTTTTAGCATTACTGAGGGTAATTGAGATTAAGTAACATCAAGGTTAGACACCTGTATTCAGACTTTGTACAAAGAAAGGATAGTATCCATTTTAACTGGCTAACAGTACATTGTCATTTTGTATTGTGATTATTGACACTGTTACATAAAAGTCAGACTCTGATGACAAGTAATAGGATTACCCACCCACACTTTGCTAATAAGGTCACTGGAGTTTAGAGAGCTTAAATTCAAGGTCACAGATAAGAAAGCTCCAGAGTGGGGTCTGAGTAACACTGCTTCCTGGGACTCAGGGGCCAAAGTAGATTCAAATGTGGAGGGTTGGTGGGAAGGTGGTGTTTCTGATGAGGAAAGAGTTGGTATTAATCCTAAAATAAAGTGCTGGGCACAATTGAAAAGCTACTTGGGATGGAAATAGGAGCAGATTCTATGTAAACCATCCACTAAAATAAATTCTAGATGGATTTAAATATAAAAAGGGAAGTCATAAAAAGTGAAAAGAGAATTGAAAATCAAGTAGGTAGAAGAGGCCATTCTATAAGCAAAGATAACCACAAAGGAAATCAGAAAAGGAAAAAAACAATTTTAGAGAGTTACAGTCATTAACATAAAAGATGCAGACTGGGAAAATTATTTAAACATACGCCAGACAAAATAACATTACTGATAAAGATCATTTGGAATGAGGAAAAGAAAACTCAGTAGAAAAATTAAGAAGGATGAAAGACAGAATGCTAGTGAAATTAATTCACATACATACAATAGAAAAAACAGTGTTGGGAAAGAATTACTACTGAGAAGGCAAAATATGCATGCTTTGTAAAAAAAGAAAGAAATATTCATGAAGTCTTAGTGTTAGATAAATTCCTTCTAGATTCTGAGGCCGGTCAGTGCTTGGAGGCTGGTTAGTAAGTGGGGTTACCTTTACTCAGCTCCCAGTGCTGCTGCTGCCTGCTCTTGTGACCCTGAATGTAAGCACTTTAAATTTTCGTTTCTTTAGTATGCAAGGTGTGGATAAAGGTTATATCTACAAAGTTCCGAGTTCATTTTGGCTAACCTGTTCTGACAGTAGAAAGAATGCAAGAAATGTTACTTTTTACCAATGAGTATTTTCCTGTGTTTTTTGTAAATCTCTCCTTTCATAAACTTTTAGGGCGCTCCTTAGTTTAAGCAGTGTCCCTATGGTGTGAAGAACAGAGCTATAACCAGCCTGGATGGTTGGCACTCTGGCACTCTCTGACCGGCTGGACAGTGGCTGAGCACTGAGTCGCTTTCCCGGCGTTGTTACTGAGGGCGGGAGGCTGATACAGTGTGCGGCTGGCATTGGCACAGCAGGACTGGCGCTGGGCCAGGATGCATCTGGCCTGGGTCTCTGCCCCTTCCAGCTGCTTCTCCTTTCCTATCTTTCCCCCACCTCTGGTAGGTAACAGCCTTTGTTTATTTACATAAAAGCAGGCAAAATAGAAATACTTATTCAGTTTTCTTTCTTACACATGGACAAGTGCACTCCACCCACTCCAGGCTTACCTTTTCCCACAACTGTGTCTAGATTCCTCTGCCACCGCCACGGCCGAGTGGGCTTTGGCTCCACCTGCTCCCACTGGGAACGCTGCATCACCAGTTGGTGCTCATTTGTTTCCTCTCCTCTAAATCATTCCCATTAGAATAAAAAGCTCTGTTGCACAGTGTCTTAAAAATGCAAAAGGACTTACTCTACATCCCACTCGGCTTCTCCCTTGGTTCTTTCCTTTCCAGCAGAGAAGGAGAGTTGTTACCGCCTCCTACTTCTACTGAAGCTGCTCTCCCGTCCTATGGTGTCCTGGCTGCGGAAGCCACGGACAGGATGTAGTTCTCACAGTGACCTCCTTAGGACTGTGGGGCCTCCTCCCCTCCAGCCACATGCTGGCTGCTTTTTCTTCCACCGAGTACCCCAGACTCAGTTCTCGCTTCTCAGGCTGCACTCGTTCTCCTGGAAATGAATCATTTCGCCAGGCTCACAGTTTGAGTCCTCTCCAGCCCTGCCACCTCCTAAACTCCAGGCAGCAAGGGAGCAGTCTGCCTGGCCATCTCGGGGCATCTGTGACCCCACCTCCACCACCTGGAGTGGTACCCTATCTTCTCCTGTGTGTTCACCCCAGGTCCAGACCCCTTCTTGCGGACCCAAATCCTGTAACAGCCCAACTCACACCTCTGCTTCTCCCATGCAGCTCTGCTGTCCTCAGCTTGGCAGCCAGTGACCCGCAATGCTCATCTCTGCTGACACCGTAGTGCATGCCTCTAATCCCTATACTCAGGAGGCTGAGGCAGGAGGATCACATAGCAAGATCCTCCTGGGATATATAGCCAGACACCCTTTCAAAGCGACAACAAAAATGTTTGCTTCTGCCTAAAACCCTCCAGGACTTGGCCCAGTGTGATCTGAGCACTGAAGCACCTGCTGGTTCCTCCCATTTGTTACCGTCCTCTTCTGTTGCCCTCGGACCTGGTCTGCACAGGGCTCCTGTGCTTCCCTGACCCCAAAGCTCAGCTCCTTGAATACTGGTCCTGCTACCTGTGCACACCAGCTCTACAGGCCCTGCAGGCTGCTTCCTTGGCACTCCCATGTTGAGTACCACCATGGCCACTCCTGCTTCCTTGCCTCAGTTTTCCTTCTTAACACTTCAATACCTTTTTTTTTTTTTTGGTTTGGTCCTTTTTGAAGCAGGGTTTCTCACTGTATGGTTCAGGCTGGCCTTGAACTCACTTTGTAGTCCAGACTGGTCTCAAACTCATGGCGATCCTCCTGCCTTGGCCTCCCAAGTGCTGGGATTATATGTATGCACCACCATTCGTGGCTAACACTTGTAATACTATAAAAAATACAATTTTATTCATCCATTTTGCTTATCGAATCCCACCAGAACATAAACTTCTGGAGTGCAGGGATTTTTATCTATATCAGGAATGTGTCTAAGTAAGTCAAATGCAACATGTATAAAATGCTTCCCAGCTGATAATGAGGCATTCTGGGAGGCTGAGGCAGTTGGCTGGATCACAAGTTCAGGACCAACCTGAGTAACTTAGCATCTTCACAAGATTTTTGTCTCAAAATTTAAAAAATAAAAAGGGCTAGAGAAGGGGGAGAGAAGGAAAGGAAGGGGAAAAGAAGGGAGTGAAGATGGAGGAACAAGGCTTCATGTGGATTTGGTTTTGTTTTGTTTTGTTTTGTTTTTCTGAAACAAGGTTTTGCTGTGTTGCCCAGGTTGGTCTTGAATTCCTGCTTTTTAAATAAAAATAATGCTAACCAATATAAAATAGTTATCTAGCATAATCATGTAGTCTTGTGTATTAATATGATTACTTATTTTAGCAGTTTTCCTAATTTTGCATTTCTAGAATAACCTAAGAAATGATACATTTTTCTTTTAATGGGCTGCAGAATTATTTTTAGCAGTAATCTTGTTTAGAATTTTCTGTTTTTTGTATGAGCTTTCTATATTTTTCTTTCTATATTGTCTTTAGTCACTGATAAAAATATGTTTTATGAGTTAATCATAAAACACCTGGAAGCTTCTTTTCCCTGTGCTGTTTTCAAACTCATTTTCTAGGAAAGTTGGCAGAGTTCTGCTGCGGCCGTCTGGCCCGGGGTATGGGCAGGAGAAGCAAGTCTTGATGAGCTCTGCTTTCTGTAGGAATTGGTTGCTAAGAAATGCCCTTATGTGTCAGTTTTATTTAATCATCTGTCCTTAGAAAATTATCTGTGGTTCTAATTTATTCTGAATTTACTATTGTGATGTTCCAAGTTTACTAGGTTTGCATTTGTCTTTACTAAGTCCTTTCTTTGTCTTTCTGGCCTTGAGTGATTGTATGATTTTGAGTGAATGTTTACTTCATCTTATTCTTCTATAATTCTTGTGGACAAGATGCCATTTCTCATCACTATCAGAATTTTTTTTGTTGTTGTCTTTAGTTGAGAATTTTGGCTGTGGTGGTTTAGGCATGAACTTCTCTGGGTTGGGTTCATCTCTTTTAGGGTTCACTATGCTCCCTGGACTTGTACCAAGTTCGGGGTGTTTCCAATGTGGCTGTGCGGCTGCCCACGCGTCTCCAGCTGGTCATTTCTTAGATTCTTTTTTCTCTCTCTGAGTTTGGGTAACTTCTGAGGTTCTATCTTCACGTCACTGGCTTTTTCTTTCTGCTTTTGCTGTTGAGTTCTTGGAGTTTTAGTTAATTTTGGTTATTTTTTGGTTCTATATTTCCAATTGGTCATTTACCAGTTCTGTTTACTGACTTGCTGGTTCTTTTCTGAATCTTGTTTTTTCATTCGTTCTAAGTATAGATTAATAATTGCTTACTGAGACACTTTTATGTTGCTTACCTTAAAATCCACATCACATAATCTCAGCCCTTGTGTGTAGGAGAGTCCAGAGTTAGGTTTGCTAGTCCTTGTTGTGATGAGTAAGCTTGCGTTGGAGCTGGCACTGCCCACCTGTGCCTGTGCCGGCCAGGGACTCACAAGGGGAGGGAGGGACTGCAGCGGGATCAGAGTTCAGGGACTGCAGCCTAGGGTCAGGACCAGGTTCTGGTTGGAAGAGAGGCCTCACAGCACGGTTCTGTGTTACATCATTTCCAGGTCTTTTAAAGAATTTTTTAATAAACATGTTTATGTCAGAAAATTTGGAAAACAGCAAAAATATAAAAGAATAGTATCACCTGGTCTTCAAATTTTAGGAATGTGTGAAGGAACTAATTGTATAGTACATAAGTGTGAAGATCTTGTGTACATGTGGACATATGCATGTGTATTAATTCTCACGTATGGAAAAACATCCCGGAAGTTGCAGTGTAACCCTGGTGTTGAGCACTGTAGGTCAGGGAGGAGTGAAGAGGGCTGCTCTTACCTCATGCATTGTTCTCACTCAGCCCTCGAAGGCTAACACAGGAATGGGTCCTGCTGTTACTGCTGGTACCCTGAATAATGCGGTACTTACCTTGTTTCTTTCCATTTTCTTTGTTCTTTTCAAAACCAGTTCCATCAGAGCTCGTTTCTGCCCTCCACTAGCAAGAAAAAACGGCCTAGCAGACAGTGCGAGTTGATCCGTCTTCCATTTGCGAGGTAATTGCTGCAGAATTTGATGAAATACTGACTTATAAACTTAGAGTATGGAAGAAGGTAGATTGGACTTTTATTAGTTTTCATGTTGTGTGCTATCCTGAAACTCAGAAAGAAGACATTTGAAAGTAAACAATGAAACCTAAGACTGCATCAGCAACAGCTGCGTTGCTAACATTGCACCAGTAAAAGAAATTAGACATTCGTGTAGAACTCAGTTAGGAATGTTAAAATAACACTTGGCTTTCTCATAAATACCTCTAGTGAAAGGAAAGGAGAATAGGGGACAGTGAAAGAAGAAGAAAAGAAGGGAACCAATAGGCAGAGAAGGAGTGGGAGAGACACAGACATCAGACATCTTGGTTGCTTTTCTCGTATTGCTGGGACAAAACACCCAACACCCAAAATGGAGGAAGGAAAGGTTTATTTAGCCTACAGTTTGTGAAAGTTTCAGTCCAAAATCAGCTGGCTCCAAGGCAGGATGGCATGGCACTGGGACAACACATCAAGGCAGCAGCCAGAGCGAAATGGGAGAACAAGCCTGTTTTCCTCCCGTATACTATACACAGGCCACCCCATTGCCCTCCAGGGCAGATGTAGCACTCACAAAACCTCTGCCTTCCTCTTGCACAGGCTGAGGATATTTACCAAGTAAGGATCCTGGCTGAGTCTCTTAGCTGAACTTCTCAAGTTGACACAGTCTATCAAGTGTAACAGGGGTGCACTCCAAGCCCTCAGAGCACACACTTTTCCATGACCCAGTCAGGGGTTTGTGTGCCCAGAGGACCCTGCAGGTTTGTGGGACCCGATGTACAGGCTGTGTACTACAGCCTCCAAAGAAGCAGCCCTCAGATCGGCAACACGATTATCAGTAGTACCTGCTACTTTTAATTTCTGTTCATAGTGTTCATCTGTTTTTCGCTGGGAAAATTGTTTCTACCTGTACTGTATTGCAGATGCCCAAGCTTTAAGATTGACTCTGATCTTTGCATTCCTCCTGTTAAAATTCTGATTTCTTGATTTATTTGATAATAAGGCTTAGAAAATGCCCTGAAGGAAAACTGCCACCTTAGGAGCCAGTCACTGAGGCCCAGAGAATCGAAGCAGCGTAGGCCCGAGTCCTCCTTTCCCTTCCAGACAGTGTTCTGTCTGTTGTTTGACTTAAAGATTGAAGGTTTTCACAGAAACACCTTAAGTAAAACCACTTATCCAGTAAAGGGACTTATCTATTAAAATAATGTCTGCTTCATAGTAAAATGGAAAAAAGTTCATGTGTTGTGTCACTTTCTATTTATCCTAGATTTACCTGTTGATTTACTTGTTATGTACAGTCTTACCCCTCTACACCAGTACATTTTAATTACTGTAGCTTTGAAATAGTAAACTTTATTATCATGTAAATTTTTTTAAAAATCCAATGACATAGGCATGTGAGATGAACAGCAGCTTGCTCTCCAAAAAAAATTATGTGTTTTTTGTTCATTTGTTTGTTTTTGAGACATGGTCTCTTTATGTAGTTCAGGCTGGTCTCAAACTCATGGCAATCCTTCTGCCTCAGCCTCCCAACTGCTGGGATTAAAGGCCTGTGCCATCACGCCCCAGCTTCCTGTGTTTTTTAAGTACATTTTGTAAGGAATCTGATCTAGACCTCATTGTGATCTAGAGGAGTTTATATTTGTAATCCCAGGGAAAGTTATTGGAATTCTAGTACGCAAATTCCATTTTACCACTTTCAGTATAACTCACAGCAAGAATAAAGAGAGAAACACTTAATCTGCAGTTGTGGGGAGCCAAGAGCATCCTAAATCCATTCAGAACAATGCTTAGTGGAAACCCAACCCAGGACCAAACCCAAGTTTTATTGTCAAGAGGGGAGCAGCTTGGGGATGAGTGACTGAGATTGGCAGGAAGGTGTGAGTGCTGTGAGCTGGGCTAGGTAGGAGTCCTGAAATCACCTCTGCAATATGCAGAGAGAGGCATGCACAAAGATTACCAGATTCTGGTAACAGGTAACCTCTAAATTTGGAGTTGGAGGAACTTTTGACACAGTTTGAGGAAATATCTTGTGTGTTTTTGGTTTTGGTTTTTGTTTTTTGTTTTTGGTACCAAGGATGGAACATGGGACTTTGCACTTGGCCAAGCAGGCACTTGGGCCACTGAGCTAAACACCCAACCTGTCTTGTGTGTTTTTTAAAGATAATAAAACAATGAAACAAAACAATGAGAACCCAATATTGGCTACTATATGGCTTATTGTTACCCTCTAAATAGTTGCTCAGACTATCAGCTTTAAGCCTGCAAAGTTAATCAGACAATACAAGGTCTAGATTGTTTCTTTACTTCAGTTGCTATCCTCTCAGTCTGTGTGCCTCTGAATCAGCTGGTTGCTTGGTGGGGGGAGGTGTTCTCTCTCCCAGCCCACTCACAGGGAGGTTGGGGCCTGTGCAGCCTCCACTGGCTCAGGGGTGTGGGTGGCTTCCACATCTTGTGTTTTTGGTTGGAGCCTCTGCCTTGATGTCTGACCTCTGTGCTGAGAGGTCAGGGGCTCTTTCCTGAGACTGTCCCAGCCGACCATGTGGTATCACTCAGCCTGGCTCATGCTTAGTAGTAGTGAGCTGTAGGTGGGCATCCCTGACCTGTCGCGTTGCATCAAAGGCTGTGCTTCAGCACCTCGCTACCCCCACTGGCATGGCTTAAAGCCAGTTGAGGGGATAAGGAAATATCCTCGCCAGCTCTCTACATATCAGTACAGGAAGGTGTGTGGTGGTATTGAATTGAGGTTTTGATTTTAATTTCCCTGGTAATAAAGATAAGCATTTTTGGGGCCGGGGCAGCACAGGACCTGCCTGGCAAGCCAAGATCCTGAGATCCATTCCCAGTACAAAAAAAAAAAAAAAAAAGCATGTGTTCATATGTTTTCTATTGGATTTTCTACCATTTTTTTAAGCTATTCTTTAAGTGCATACTTTGTGTGTAACAAGTATTTTCTACTTTGGTTTACCCATTCATTCTTTTGAATGTCCTTAGATGAAATTATTTATAAAGTCTAATTATGGGTGCATATGTATGTATGTGTGTGTCCCTCCCCACTCCACAACCTTGCAGTTTTTTTTTTAATTTTTTTTTTTTTTGAAGGTAGTAAAATACAACAGAACAAGAGGGAACAAAGCCAATTGAGACAGTGTAGTGAAATTGGTACAGAACTTCACAGCAGGTTACCGGGATAACAGTAATAGGTACCATAGTATATCTCATTTTCTTCACGGTAGTTGTTCTTTCAATCAGGTACAGCAAAATCAAAAGAAATACAGAACATTTATAGAATTTATCAAAACAGAATATTGAATAGAGCAATATCATTAATCAGAACAAAGCAAAACAGTGATAAAAATACTTGCCTTCAAAGAGATGGTAGAAGGAAATCCCCCTTATTTGGTATATTTCGTGTCAACCTCGCAAGAAAGAGATGCTCAGAACTCTGGCTCCCACTTGCTAACGGAGGGGGGTGGTGGGGAGGATCAATGTTTGAATCAACTCACAGCCACTTACCAGGGCAGCAAGCTGGCTGCTTGGTTTCCTGACGCCCTAAGTTCCAACATGGCACGGACCTCAGGAAATCCTGATGGTTCTCACCCTGGGGTAGCCGTGGCTTGCCAGGCCACAGCCACTTACCAGGGCAGAGAGCTGACTGCTTGGTAACCTTGCAATTTTTGATTGGTTCTTTTGTGTCTTTTTTATGAAAAATCTTCATTGTTTACAATGTCACCAGATGTTCTCTTTCCTTCCAGAAATAGTTTTCTGTTCCCTTTCCTGTTTGTGTCTTCGGTCTGCCAGGAGTTCTGGGGTGTGGTGTCCCTCGAGGCCATTCCATTGACCTTGCACCACTCCTGGGGAACATTTAGCCTCTCTCTGCCCCATTGGAGTTTGTTTCTGAATTCTCTCTTCTGTCCCATGAGTCTTTTTGTACTGCCTTAATAATTGGCTTTATAGAACTCTTCCTGTTTCATAGTGTGAATTTTCATTTTAATTTTTTTTTTATTCAGTATTATCTTGACTCTTCTTGGGTCTTACTGGATTTCTAAATGAATTTTAGAATAAGCTTGTCAATTTACACATACAAAGCTAAAATTTTGACTGGAATTGTGTGCAGTATAGCTCAATTTGGAGAAAACTGACATTTTATAAAATAGGCCGTCTCATTTATAAACATGTTATATCACTTAGTTTACTTCCATATTGTATTCTTTCTCCATGTCTTATAATTTTTTGTACAGGTATTGTATACCTTAGATTTATTCCTACTTATTTAGGATTTTAATGGCATTCTGAGTGTTACTATTCTTAAACTTCATTTTCATCTTGATGCTTGTGCATATAATTGTTTTTCAGATATTGACCTCATTCCAGGGAATTTATTATTGATTCTAATGGCTTCTTGGGGACATTCCTTTTGTATTCTATGAATATAGTTTTGTTATTTATGAGTTTTCTTTCTCTACATCCTGAATTTATAAGTCTTTTATTTCTTGCAACTTTATTGCATTAGTTACTTGCCCAATACTGAGTGAAAGTGGTGACAGTTGTATTCCTGTTATTAACTGTGCCACCATCTCTTGGGTGTTCTTGTTTCTTTGTCAGGTTAAAAAGTCTCTGTGTACTCTGGTTGCTAAGACTTTCTTCATAAATGGCTGTGGGATTTTATCAAATGTGTTTCCTATCACTACTGAGAAGATACTGCTTTTCCTTTTTCTGTTAGTGTAATGCTTTTCTCTTCCTGTAGTGGGTTATAAGGGTTGTTTTTGAGGACTAAACCAACTTGCCAGTTGTTTTAAATGGTTTTTACCTGCATGTTAGTAATGAGAATGGTTTCTGTTTTTCCAGGTTTTAGTGTTTATGCTACACTGATCATGTTCATTGAATTCATAAGTATTTTTCTATCTTCTGGAAGTATTTGTTTGAGAGAAGTTATCTAGGGCTGCAGTTTTTCTGTAGAAAGCCTTGTATAATATACTATTTCTTTAATACGCACATAGGGATATTCAGTTTTCTGATTTTTCCTTGGGGTTCTAAAGAATGTGTTTCTTCTGTGAAAGGCATCACAGTGCTGGCATGAAGCGGTCCATAATGCCCTCGTGCTGAGTTTGCCAAGCTGTCATCCTTTTCTTTCTAGTTTTGTAAAATACAAAGATCCTTATTTCCTTCCCTCTTGGCTTTAGGGTTCCATTATCTTCAAATGATGACGACGATGATGATAAAGAGAAAATACCAAGGAACAATGGTGTCACATCAAGGGAATCACCTGATGCTCCATCTTCAGTATCAGTAAGACAGTCTGCACCAACTCAATGTAATGTGGACATGTTACTTCTTAAAGAAAGTAACTGGAGTGTGTGTGGTCCAGATGACACAGAGCATATATCTTCTAGTGTCAGTGTACCTCCCAAAGGTGAGAGATTGTTTTGAAACTTCATCTTGAGTGTCAGTATTAGTTATACCCATCAAATTTTCTTGTTAAAAGCAATGGGAGATGTGTATATATAAACAGCTAATAAGTTAGATAGATCTGTTATGTTACAGATTTTCTGACTTCCATCATTCAGAACTACTGGTAAAACTTTAAATTTGTGTAAAAGTAAGTGTGCAAGCTGAGCATGGTGGCACATACCTGGAATCCCAGCCAGAGGAGAACAAGTCTGAGCCCCATCTGGGCAACTTAGCAAGACCTGGTCCCAGAATAAAAGGTGAGAATTAGGGTTGAGATGTAGCTCAGTGGGAAGACCCCAGGTTCAACTCCTGTACTACAAGAGAAAAGAAGGAGAAAACCCCATTGGATGCTGATGCTGGGCACTTACGGGCCAGTGCCAACATTCTGGAAGCCGGGTTTAGGGAGGATTGGACCCAACCAGGGAGGTTCACTTGGTTTCCTGGTACGTGGTGGGAAGATGCCAAAAGTGTGTTTGGTTTCGCCTTCCCTTTTGATAGATCTGAAAACTAGTGACATAAATAGATTTAGTGACTTTTTTCAGGATTACAGCTGGTTAATGGTAAAGCTAAAAGTTGAACCAGTTAGGACTAAGAACTGTTATGCTTGCAATTTGTTTATATGTGTTCCTGAAGTGTGACACCAGTGTGGCTGTGTCTCACACAGATTCTTAGGCTCTTGGCTTGGCACATGGAACCTCAGCTGCCAGCCTAGGCTTTTCCGTGGTCATCCTTCCCAGTGCCACACATGGTTGAGGTGCTGGCCCCTTCCCTCTGGACACAGATGTGGGTACACTCAGCTCCTTCACTGTAGGGTTGGATCAGGGCCAGTTCTCAGCAGTGTGTTTCCCATAGAGTCGCAATGTAAAATATGACTTAGGAATCATTTCTAGTTCATTTCTATCTGCATAACTCTTAGTAATATAAGGTCCAGATTGGTAATTTGCTAGCTGGCCATGATGGTGCATACCTGTAATTTCAGCACTCAGTAGGCATAGGCTGGAAGATTGTGAACTTGATATTAGCCTAGGGTAGGCACATGGCAAGTTTAAGGTTGGCCTGGCCTACATAGCAACACTTTGTCTTAAAAACCAAAGAATTCTTTTAAAATGTGCTGGATGTGATGATACACCCCTGTAACCCCAGCACTTGGAAGGCGGCAAGAGGATTACATGAGTTGGAGGCTATCCTGAACTACGCTGTAAGAACCTGCCTAAAAAAAAGATTTTAAAAAAAGTACTCACTTATTTTTGCAGAGGGGATGAGACGGTCTTGCTGTATAGTTTGGGTTGGCCTTGAGTTCACTATGTAGCCCAGGCTGGTTTCCAACTCATGGCGATCCTTCTGTCTCAGCCTTCCAAGTGTTGGGGTTATGGGTGTAAACCACCATGCTCAGCCAAAAAGAATTTTTTAACAAATTAAAAAATAAAATAACTTACCTATTTCTTTGCTTATTTCTGAATTTTGTATTTCTCTTTACTTTATAGAGGGCCATTCCCACTTAGACCGAAGTAGCCAGCGTTCTGTGGTGGGCAAGACGATCGATGACCCGTGCACCAGCCATGGAAGGGAGAAGCTGTCCCTGAGTAATGTGACAGCAAGGAAGAAGCGTGGCTCTTCCTGGACCTCCGATAGTCCTGCTGTAGATGCACCCTGGGGAGCAGCTTTGGGGCAGCAGCGCAGTTTGAGTTCCAGATTGGACTGGAATGTGGAGTCAGAGGGTTGTACTAACAAGAGCAACACCGCAGTGTCCGGAAGTCCGCAAGGCCCTGCTGGCCTGGAAAATCCTCCTGCAACTTTCAGGAAGCTCGGCCCAGACAGTGCGGGGTGCCTGCAGGGTGGTGGGGACCCCCAGGGGCAGACGACCGTGTATGGAGCTGACATGGAGCTGACAGCCACTGATGTGCACACAATCATCGCTGTTTCCCGAGGCAGCAGGCAGCAGAGCAGTAGAAAGATGAACAGCTGTGAACATAGAGCTCTCAGGAAGGTGAGGGACCGGAGCTCTGAGAAAAAGAGAGAAAGATCGAAGAGAAAATGTAAAATTAGTGCGGGCACAGATGCTGAGGGGCAGGCTGAAAACAGACCTGAAGCAGCCTCTGCACTCTTGGGCGGCAGAGGGGATGCGGGAGACCCAGATTCTATTCTCGGTGCTGCACAGCTGCCTCCAGCGAGTCTGCTGAGGAAAACAACCCTACACCAAGCCTCTGGCTGGGAGGACAGGCTCAGTGCCCACTGCAGTAGAGAGGAGAAGGCCAGTAAGCAGGGGCCGGTGCCCACATCCTCCCCGGGAGCAGA
This sequence comes from Hydrochoerus hydrochaeris, assembly GCA_004027455.1. Lineage (NCBI taxonomy): Eukaryota > Metazoa > Chordata > Mammalia > Rodentia > Hydrochaeridae > Hydrochoerus > Hydrochoerus hydrochaeris. Next base: position 19,225 of record PVLA01011288.1, read on the forward strand.
CGGGGCCTTGAAAGAGGGAGGCATCCACGAGCCCCAGCGCTCACTCACATGCAGTAAAAGCAAAGCTTCCAGACAGACATTTGTGATTTGTAAGTTAGAAAAAGATCACTTATTCCCAGACCAAAAGGAGGAAAAAGAGACCATTTCTGAAAACCTAGAAGTTGCACATGAATTTCAGACAGCTGACCTTTCCTCCAGAGAAAATGGAAATGTACGTGACTGTGAGACCCAGAATATGTCCAACCTGAAAAAATGTGCCACTGGTCGGCAGCATCAGTCAAAGGTCAGTCAGCACAAGCAGAAAGTAAGCAGAAAGACAGAAGTAATCTCTCAGGTACCCCAGAGGCATGAGGAGGGTGCTGAAGATGGTGATGCCCCCCAGCAGGAGAATGTTTTCTTCCAGCCCCGAGTGGATGAGGAGGCCATCTCTGGCAACCTGGGTCTTTCAGACGACTTCCAGATACTTAGTCCTTTCCTAAGAGATCAGGGAAACCTGTGTGATCGCGAGACCCAGAACTCATTGGATTTCCACAAGCCAGTCGCTGATGTGTACCCTGTTCAGCAAAATGAGTCCAAAGTTAATAAGAAGCTTAGGCAGAAAGTAAATCGGAAGACAGAGGTAATTTCTGAAGTGAATCATTGTGATAATGAGAAAAGCCAGTGTTACTCAGAAAAAGGTAATTCCTTCTTCCCCTGGAAGGAGAAAGAAGCCATCGCCCATGAGCCAGCAGGTTCAGGTGAGCTTCAGACCCCCGCTGTCCCCACCTGGGGCTTTGGGGAACTGTGTGATCACAAGGCTCTGAATATTTTGGCAGTGAAGATACAGCCCCATGGTGTGCAAGCTGCATGTCAGACTGATTCTGAGACAGGGGCGCTTAGAAGAAAAAGTTGTCCAAGTACAGAAGTAATCCCTGAGCTCAGTCGCACCTGTGTGCGCAGAGATGGCTTTGCTGCTTTAACCCAGAAGCGTGCGGAAACCATTTCTGCAAACCCAGAAGTCACATGCGGGTTTCAGACAGTTGATCTTCCCATCAGAGATCATGGAAAAGTGGGCAACTGGGAGACCCAGAACGATGTCGCTAGTATGCAGCTTCCTCAGCAGAATGAATCAAAAGCAAATAGGAAGCTTAGGCAGAAAGTAAATCGGAAGACAGAAATAATTCCTGAAATGATCCAGATATATGAGGATATTGGTAATGATATACATGGCCAGAAAAGCTACTCAGAAGATCTGGATTTTAAAATCAGTACTTCTAAACCGAGACTTGGTCGACAAGGCCTTATGGGTGAATACTATATGGAAATCAACAATGGTGTGAAGGAAAATTACAACCAGATTTCAGATCTATCTGAACTAGTTCAAGAGCATAAGCAAAAGTCGCCAGGCAAGGCAGAAGGCATTCTGACAAGGGGTCGGAGCAGGCCGGCTTTGCCATGGGCCGGCGTGACATGCGCCAGCAGTGGGCCTGACTCTGCCACCATCAAGTGCCAGGCCACGGTAGTGACCAAGGTGACATCCAGGGCAAAGCACAGGAAGACCTCAGCATCTCTGCAGGGCTCCGCACACCTGGACCAGGAAAACCAGTGGCGGGGTCCCCAAACTGTGGGCGCCGAGCCGGACTCCCACGTGGAGGTGTCACAGCGTTTTTCTCGGGGGTTCCAACCTGACACGCCAGGTCGCTTCTCTAATGGTGTCTGTACAGGGGCAGTGCCTGCAAGTATCTCTTCCACCAAAGTCCTGGTCATCGAAGACCGATCCTTTCCTGCCCGCTCACCCATCCTCCAGGTCTCTGGGGACGGGCACGAGAAGATGGAGGAGGCACAAGCCAGCACCAGCCAGAGAGCTCAAAAGGCAATGACAGGTAGGCAGCTATGCAGCTGGCACAGCCTTCCTGTCGGGTCCGGCCTTGCAGAATGTGACCTAGGACGACTGTGTAGCACAAGCTGCAGCCTTGAGGGGAGCCGCCAGTTGCCATGGCATCCATGACCGTACCGTGGGTGGGCAGTTTCCACAGGGCTGCCAGCACGGCATGGGGCCGCCAACTCCCTTTGCATGTTTTGGAGGAGATCAAGTGTTTTACACATATAGGGTGAGCTGCCCCCATTTTACCGTACCAGACTGCTGTGGGCTCCTTACACCTGGCAGCGTGCATGCGGCATGGTCAGAGCCCTTTCTGGGGGCTGGCGGGGGCTCCTGCCCCAGAAAGTGTGTGTGAAGGAGCAAGGAGAGGGAGCAGATGGGGCGCAATTCACAGTGTTCACAGGACACCATCAAAAGGTAGCGTTGTAGGCCCTGATGGCTGGGTAAGACTTTTTCACAAACAGCTAGGGGCGTAGCTCAGCAGCACAGTGTATAAGTTTGATCCCCGGTACCAAAAAAAAAAAAAAAAATTCACAAACATTTTTGTCAGCTGATGTGATTTCAGGATAAAAATGCTGTAGGCTTCTGTGATGATTCGTTTTACATTAAGCCTGATAATTTTTAAACTTTGCAGCCTGTGATAAGTGTATCACCCCTTCCTTGTTTCTGTGTGCTGGGTAGACTCACAGGTACTTGTGAAAATGTTCTTTGCAGGTAACAGGACACTGCAGGACTTGACGAACATCAGTTTCTTTGCAAGTAGCACCGTGAAGTCTGAGAGCGTGTCAGGAGATGGAGCTTCCGAGCCACCAAGCAAAAAACGGAGGTGTACGCCACTCAGTCTAAAAGAGCCCAACCTCAAGAGGCAAGCACTGGCGTCTGGCGTGGGCCAGGCTGGGCTGGGCCGGGCCAGGCCTGCAGGGGTTCAGTGCACTGGGTCTGTCTTCCCACTGTCATTGTTTAGACTGCTGCTGGGTAATTACACCTTTAACATTGTCTTCTGTGATTTACCCACCCACGTTTATTGCCCGCCTTGTTCCCTAGAAGTTACTGTGGGTTCTGTGTTCTTTGCTCTTAAAGAATAACACTCCTTTTTTGTTTATTTTTTTAAAACTTCAAATACAAGGGGGGGCCCTCCAGCCTGACCTCCCTCAGGCACAGTGGATGTCCGCACCCTGCTACATTTGCTTCCTCTTGTTTTGTTTTGTTTTATTTTGTTGTTTTTCCAGGCTGAGGATTGTATCTAGGGCCTTCACACAGAGCTCTATCCCGGTCTTTTATTATGATTATTGTTTATTTATATGTTCATTAAGATGGTGTCTTGCTGAATTGACCAATCTGAGCTTGTGATCCTCCCATCTTAACCTCCCAGAGTGCAGGAATTATAGGCAAGCACCACCATGCCCAGATTTAATTTTATTTTTTAAAACAAATCCCTAATATACTGAGTGATCTGATTCCTAAAACACTTCTCTGTGTAGCTCTAAAAAATAAGAATTTCTTAACAAAGTTCTTAACAAAACTGGGCAAGAATGATCACATCTAGTGAATTCAAAGGTAATTCACACTGTCATCTAATAGCCTGTCTGTTCAGACTTCCTTGAGTATTGCAGAAACGCCCAACCCCCTGCAGGTGTTTCCTGCATTCCTATCTTGTCATGTTTCTGAGAAGTCTACCCAGCCCGGAGGAAGGTTCTTGCCACCTGGAGAAACCACGTGCCTCTGCACCCCAAGTTTGTCCTGCTTGCTCTTCAACACTTGGGAGGACCCGGCCTGCCGGCGGGTGCAATACTTACACACAGCCAGCAGGTGGCAGCAGTGCATGGCGGGGTGGAAAGAGGATCAGAGCAAGGTGAAGGACAAGGGCCTGTTTAAAAGGTGGCTTTACCAAGACCTTAGACGCATCTTCTCTTGTGATGTGCCCTGCTTCACCTGCCAGAGCGCACACTGGATTTTAGTGGGTTCCAGCCAGCATCTAGGGTGGGACATTTCCTCTCGAAAGGGATCTTGCAGCCAGAGCCCTGCCCCCACCGCAGCCCCTCTGCCTTCTGTCCTCGTGGTGCTTCCTGCTCAGCACACCCCCTAGGGACACAGCCACTTGGCCCTCCTTAGCAGAGCAGTACTCCCAACTCGGTCCCCCCTGGCTCAGGACCAGCAGTTGTCCCCTTCCCAACTGCCCCGTCTGTGGGCATGCTTCGCCCTCCCGTTCATCTGGTGGTTTTGCTGCCATGCGCAGTGCTGCTGTGCTGGTTTCTGTGCTCCAGCTGTTGCTTGTCATGTGTTGGCATGGGAGTGAGTCGTTGGCTCAGGGTGACTGCAGGCACCGAGGAGCTGCCAAGCATGTCCTGAGCCACTGCACACTGTACATTCCTGTCATGATGCATGAGGGGTCAAGAGCACCAGGGCAGGGGCAGGAAGCAGGGAGGAGCTGTCACAGGTTGGGGACAAAGGAGAAACCAAGACGAAGCTGTCCCCTGTCCTCATTTATTTCTGTGCTGTCCCTCGTGTGTATCTGCGCTAGACCGAATGTGTGTTAGGAGTTTGTCCTAGTTGGTTTCTGTTTCCTCCATAAGATTTGATGTGCTTGTTAGCCCCACATCTTCTGATGTCCAGAATGTTCCAGCCTCAGAATCAGCACTGGCTCGGGAAGCATGGTTCTTTCCCGGCGGGATGCTGCGGAAGAGTCTGGGCCTGGGCTGGGGCCAGGTGTGCTCGCCATTTGTGTCTGGGCCATGCTGCAGTGTCCCTAACCTGGCATTCACAACTGTGAGCTGTGACAAGGAGTGGCCCTGCTGGCCTCCTAGGCTCCTGGCCACCGAGGGCTCCGTTGGGGGAACCCTTCCCCGAGGCCAGCTGTACCAAGGTGTAAGAACAAGCACCTGGCCAGGCGGTGTCCTCCAGGTGTCACTTCCTACCCGTGGTCACAGTGGAGATTATGCAGTGGCGGGAACGAGGGGTCTCTCTGAGTCTGCCTGCTGCAGGTTCCTGGATGTGGGCCCTCTGAGGAAAAGAGCCAGGAAATGGTGCGTCACCCTGGGGCTCAGGACAGTGCTTGCTCCAGTTCGATGCTGCAGGAGCCATTTCAGCTTCTGTGTCCTGACCCCTCCATCCATGGGGAGCCTGGTCTGGTTGCCTGTGGGATAGCCACACATTTGTTAGGTTCTGACCCCCACTTGCCGTGGCTGCCGACACGCCTGTGAGAGGCCTGTCTGCTTCAGCATCTCTAATGGCACGAGTCCCGCAGGTGTCAGCTTTCGGCCACTGCGCTGCCCCAGGCCGGAACGCGGCACCTTGGCACAGTCTGCATCAGCTGCTGCTCTCACAGTACAGGGGCTTCCCCAGCGCTGGGTCTCTTCATGGTCTCTGATTCTCCAGTGGGAGTTTTGGTCCTTTGCCTGTCAGTGGTAAGAATTGCTCCCTTATTAGGGATAATCTACCTTTGAGGTATATGTGGTCTTTTGACTTTATGTCTTTTAATCATGTAAAAACTTTATTTTTTATTGTTGAATTTATCAGTCTTTTTTTGACGTTTGAGGTGAATCTTTTATTTATATATCATAGTCAAAGAGAGTCTGACCTGTGTCTTCTTACGCAGTTTGTATACTTTTCACATAAATCCTTTGTGTATGGAATTATTGTGTGTGTGACATGGACTAAATTTTATCTTTTTCCCAACTGGCTGCCTGATCCTTTCAATACCACTTATTTATTTAAAATGCATGTTTATCCCCAACATCGGTGGTGCCCCCCCATGCCGTGCATTACATCTCCGTATGCTCAGGATGCAATCGTGGACTTTTCGTTCTGATGTAAAGAGGGAACCCAGCCCCCTCCAACAATGGGGAGCTCACCTGTCCTTTAGGAAACAACAAAGCTCAGAGGAGAGTGGGGCCAGAGGTCACGGGCCCGAGGCACTGAGGACAAGCAGAGTGGGCTTGGCCAGGACACAGAGTCCAGCTGTAGGTGTCCCTTGTGCGGCCAAGCTGCGGGAGGTACTAAGAACACTTCCACCAGCTGTGCCAGCCAGAAGATAGCTCTGCTGCTCAGTTCAGGGGAGGAAACACCTCTGAGAAGTCAGAGCCAGTCAGCCCCAAGCACAGATCACAGCTGGAATTCCTGACAACTGGAATGCAGGGGTGGCTCAAGCCAGCATCCAGGCAGGGGCTCTGTGTTCAGGGCCCTCGGATCAAACGCTGGAGCTTTGAGAGGAGCCAGTGTCCTGTGAGCCACCATCTCCTGGAGAGGAAGGGAGAAGAAGGCGCAGGGCACAGCCAGGTCAGGCTGGGATAGGACGGTTCCGGCGGGCCAGCTGACAGCAGAATCGCACACAGTGGGAGGGCAGTGCTGAAAGCAAGTCAAGAAAAGGCCCCCAGGTGCTGTGTAAGCCCTGGCCCTACAGTCCAGTGCAGATGCCCCAGGGCTGTGCTGCACCTTCAGGGTGAAAGCTGGGTGGCTCGGAGCCATGGCCACCTAAGCATACCTGCTCCCTTTTGTTTGCCATCCTCATGCTGAAGTCCATGAGAAGGAAGCACATGGTGAGATGTGTCCTGTGCATACGCAGCAGGACTGCCTTCCGTAGGTCCCAGTGGTTCCACCATCATGGGTGTCTCAAAGCCTGCAGTTCCCACTGCTTTTCGCGGGAGGCAGAGATGACTTATCTGTGTCCCACAGCACAAGCCTTGGTTTGCTTTGTCTTTATTGTTAAGCCTTCTTTTTTTCCATTTCCCAGGAAGATGAGAAGATGAAGTAAAGATGGATCCTAGTTTTTCTGAATTCCCAAGGAACAAGGAATCAGAACAGAAATGTACCCAGGATCACCAAGATGGAACACTTGGGGAAAAGTTCTTTTTTTTTGGCCTTTTCTTGGGGTGTTGATTTGTTCATTCTTAGATACATGTACATAAAATAGCTATTTTTGTGGTATTAAACTTCTAAAATAATTTTGGTCCTATGACTTCTTTCTTGCTCATTTAAGCTCCTTTCTGGATAATACTTTTAACCAGACAAGAGCTGTTACCCTTTTAACCAGATGTGTTAATAAATACTTTTGCATTGGTTATCTTGTTTCACTTCGCTGTTAACCCACTTTGGGCTGTGAGCATGGGAACCCCTCCCTCTCCCCTTGCCCTCCTCTCCCTCTCCCTCTCCCTTCCCCCTCCCCTTGTCCTCCCCTCCCTCTCCCCCTCCCTCACCCACTCCTCTTTCTATCAGCTTCTCTGTCTCAGAACCCAGGCAGGAAGGGACCTTGGGAGGCAGTGCTTCACTGGGCCCTTTCAGCCTCTTTGGGATTTGCTGCTTTATGACTAACTTCCAGCACTGAGTGGTGAGTCAGCTGGTGTTTACTGCTTTCACAATGCCGTCAGGTCTGTCCTACCTCAGTGTGGACGCTCCCTCGACCAGCTCTGACCTGCACCGACCTGCACCTGGGGCAGATGTGTGGCAGGTCTTACTAGGACCACGCTCTGAGTTCCACGGGGGATAGGGCCCCCAGACCTGGCAGTGATCAAGAGGACATCTCAACAGCCATCTCCTCTACCTGTGGCCCAGAGCTCAGTGTCCACGGCTTGCTTCTCCCAAACAACTGCCAAGGCTGGACTAAGACTCACGCCAGAACCACACTTTTCTTATCTTTATTTCTAATTTCTTTTTATGAGACTTAATTTTTTCCTTTCCCATGAAAATTATTTTTTATAGAGATAATTGTATCATCCTTTTCTTTCATTGTTGGTGGAATTTGATCACAGTAAGAAAGAATTTTCTACTCCCAAGTTGTACAAGTAATTATCTGTGGTTTCGTTTTTCTCTTGGGGATTGCTGTAATACATGGTGTGAAGTGTGGGCGCAAGCTTTCCCTTTTCCATTAGTTAAAAAGTCCATGCCAACCACTGCTGACTTCAGGTGTCAGTGTCATGTTTCCACAGGTGCTTAAATTTATTTCTTGTTCTTTTTGTCTTCTAACCTGGTCTCTAATAACTGGTGCTCTGGTCCTTAGCTTCTGAGACCAGGAGGGTTTCAGAGCTCTCTTCTGCAGGTTTTGCACACTGTTAGTGACCGTAGGCTTAGGTGTTTTGTCCTTTTCTGGGAAGTGTAAATGAGGTTTCTTGGATTCCCACTTCTGACTGCTGTGGCATGTATGGTGGTAACTGACTCCCATGTCCCCTCCTGAGTAGCATTTTCCGTGCACACCTGTGATACTCGTTTCCTGGCACACCTCCCGGGAACCAGCTGTCGGTTCTGCTCTCTCTCCCTCCTGCTCTGCACATTGCTGTTTCTTTGCTGATTGCTCAGCTGCAGTGGCAACAGTGGGCACCCTCATCTCGTTTTTGATTTTCACGAGAACAGTCCTGGTTTTACCCCATTGAGGAAGAGGGTGGTTTAGGGGCTGCATATTGACAATCATCTTAAAATAAGCCAACTGCTTTTTGAGTGCTTTTTTGAAAAAAAGATAATTGGAATTTGTCAGAAGCCTTTTGGCATTGCTAGCCTTTATCAGGACCCAGCCAGGAGATAGAAACCACAGTGCAATGTTAGCCATATGAACCTGAGAAGGCAGGGGCATGGCTGGAGCATCCTCTGGGCCCCTCACTCCAGCTCTGGGAGCCATGGAGGCCAGGCCAGACACAGGAGCCACCCGCTGTGCTGGGCCGCACTCCTGCCGGGTGAACCTCTCCAGGGTGACTCAGGAGCCGTGGTCCTGTGCTCTCCTGCTCCTGTGGCCTCTGTCTGGCTCGCACGCTGGAGACTGCAGAAGGGGTCTGTGAAAGACCTCGCAGAACCCTAGCCTCGTAGAGCACAGCAGAGAAGTGGGAGTGTGAATCAGAACCACGTCAGCTTAGTAATCAGCCCCTAAATGCTCTGGGGTTGTCCTGAAATGTCCTGAGGCAGTGACCCACGCCACCATCTCACCTCTACACCCAGCTTTGTGCTTTGCTACAGGGCACCAGAGCGCTCAAATCATTCCTTCTCTGCAGCTGACTTCTGTTTAACTTCTGCCAGTAGGGGGCACTAGAAGGAAGTGGAAAAGCAGAAAGGTGGAAACAGGAATTAAATCACAGCTTGGTTTACCTAATTTCCCGTTGGCACCTGTATTAGCTGGGGCACTAATTCCCGTAGCTGGGATGCTCTGTGGTACCCACAACTTAAGAAGAGGTTTGTTTGGCCCAGTTTCAAAGGATTTGGCTACTTGCTCCGAGGCAGGAGCATCATGGTGGGAGATGGAGCCACGGCACTTAGTTCCCGATGGCCAGGAAGCAGAGCGGTCACCTTTCCACTGCTGGCCTTTGCTGCCCTCATGCCTATCAGCATCCTGGTCTTCTGAGCTCTGAGAGGAGACCCCCCAGGCCCTGCTCACGGTGTGCCAGCGCTCTCCAGCCCCCATCTCCAGACCTTTCCAAGCTCCTGCCACAAAGCAGCTTCAGAGACTCCTTTGAAGCGCCGGGTCAGGTGCAGGCACAGCAGTGACCCCACTTCTGGCACTAGTTTTCTGTCTTAGTCACTTTCCCATCACTGGACACGGTACCCAGCAGCTGATCCAGCCAGAGTGGGAGTAAAGAAGGCCAGGACCCCTGGTGTGTGCTGCTCAACTACCCTTCGCCCTCCACGAGTGTGGGTGTCGCAGGCCATACTCAAATCATGCAGGATTCAGGACTTTTAGAAAAACCCTTCAATGTTTTTAGTTAGGAAATCCTTGTGAAGTTATGCCTTTTCACCTTTCTTTACAAAAGTTTATGTTTCCTAGCTCTTAAATGAGTCCCTTTCCCATCACTGGGACAAAGTGCCTGACAACACAAGGTGCAGCATTACGGTGTCAGGGCTCCACCCCTGGCCCACTCACTCTGAGGCAGGGGCTTCACTGTGGAAGGGTGTGGAGAAGGCTGCCAAGTTCACGCTGGCTCAGAAACAGAGCCAGGGAGGAGTGCTAGCGGGACGCACCTTCCAGAGCTGGCCCTGGGGCCCCTCCACCTGCAGCCCCCTCCCAGCAGCACAGCTGAGCTCGAACAGGTTAATACACAATGCATGTCCCCCACTCACCTCCCAGAATCTCTTGACCCAGTCAGGGTGACAGCGGCAAACCGGAGCATCTGGCACCTGAGATTGCCTAGAAACAAAGACACTGCCAAGTGCCTTGCTTCCAGGCTGTAGTTTCTGGGCAAGGAACCAACACTGTCCGGAGAAATGACTGAATCAAGCCTGTGACAGGATGGAGACGGGGAGAGCCTGGACGCATCGTGCCAGCGAGAAAGTATGAGAGGCGACTGCCCGAGTGGGACTTGGCTGGTGAAGTAAACCTAACGTAACAAGGCTTTTTACAGACACCGGTGAGGGCATCGAGGCTGAACAGGTGTGCGCGTGTTCCTTGCACGTGTGTTCAAAGTCCACTGCGAGCCAGATGGTCTGCCCTCGTCTGCAGAAGTCACGCCAGGCTGAGCACATCCCATTCTTATTCTTCACGGATAAGGTGTGGAAATTTCCACCATAAACTTTGTGTTTAGATAAGAAACCAATGCAGGAAGATTTCCTAGCTGTGCTGAGAAGTTTGGAAAATGACTGCCTGGGCCTGTGGGAGCTTCCAGGGTCTAGGGTGCAGAGGAAGCCAGTGGGACCTGGCTTGGCCGAAAGCGGATCCCAGCTGCGGCCAGCCAGCTGGGCCGCTGCACTGCAGGAGCCAGGGACTGCCTGCTGCCTGGGGACAGTGCTATTGACCCGGTCAGGCCGGGTGGGGTGGGGACACCACGTGAGGCTGTGGGGGAGGGGTGGCAGAGGCCTGCAGCGTCACTGCAGGGGAGGGGCCAGGGGACGGCAGGGCCCTCACCACCCTCCGCTCAGACCTCGTCCACACCAGCTGGCTGCATCAGATGACGCAGAAGCAGGCGGCATGGAGCCCAGCACACTGTACTTCTGCGTGAACGGCCGCAGGGTGAGCAGGGCACTGAGGCAGCTCTGGGGTCCCTGGGAACCCACCCAAGCCTGCGAGGGGACCCTCAGGCCAGGACAGTGAGGGACAGGGCCTGCAGTTGGGGTCAGGGTCAGGGTTGGGTCACTCTTGCCATCCCAGACCCAGGACCCGGGCACCTCGTACCCAGCACATGCTGCACTCACTCTGCAGGGTCCAGATCACAGCACACACAGACATAATGTGAAGGAGAAACCGAGGCAGGGCTTCTAGCTGTGTGGCCTGTGGTCCCTGGAAGGGGGCCCAGGCCATGCTGCAGGCTCAGTCCCCAGGGTCCCTCAGCACCCTGGCTCAGGTCCTCCAGCAGGACCCACCGCACCCAGGACCAGGCCTAGAGCCAGCAAGGCCCTCCCTGGAGGACGGAGGGAACCGAGGGTACAGCAGTCAGCACAGCTGGCCTTGCTGCTGCCGCTGGAACCAGCACGGAGCCAGGGCAGCCTGGAGCCAGTGCTCAGCTCCCGCAGGGCTCAGCAGTCACTGGGCAGAGTGGACACCACTGGCCTGTGTGCTGAGCAGTGACAAAGCCAGACCATGTGTGTAGGTGGTAGATAGCTAAACTGTAGTATGAGCTGGTACAAAGGCCCAGCCAGGGCAGCGACAGTGGGCAGGAAGGGCTCCTGAAAATGGGGCCAACATTGGGGCCTCAGGGACAGGATGAGGAGGAGCAGCCAGGCAAGCACCTGGGAGGTGGTGTTTTGGGCAGAGGGTCCAGTGCAAAGGTCCTGCATGCCAGGATTGGTGCCCTGGAGACCTGAGGGGGTGACAAGGGTTTCAGGGTGACAGCAGCACTTGTGTTCTCCCCTTCCTCCCTCCTTGCTGCCAAACATGCTGCCCTGGGGGTCGAGGCTGGGCTCAGGTTTTCAGCCACTTTCTTGTTTGAAAGCCACTTCCTCTGGGTGTGCAGCAAACCCCAGAGAGAGCAGCATGGCCTCTGCTGTTCCCACCTGGGACCAAGCCTGCCCTCCCCTCGCTCCCTAGCTGTCAGCCCCCAAGCTCTCCCGGCCCTAGGAGGAGGGCGGTGCAGGTCAAGCTGTGCTGTGGGGCCGAGGGCTCCTCCCCGAGGAGAAGCTGGAGCCCCACTGGGGCCAGCTTTGGGCTCTGCTCTGTGCCCTCCACCGAACCCCACCTAGTCATGGGGCCACATCACAGACACCCCGAGGTCCCACGTGCTGCACCAGGCCTGAGCCCGGTGGCCCTGATGTGGCCAGGGGTGGGGTCAGGGAAGCCACTGGTCCAGGGGCAGTGAGGCTGTGAGTGAAGGTGTGGGCACAAATGTAAATTCCTTACCCTGCAGTCTGCCGCTGGGTTAGGGGGCACATCAGGGCCTCAGTTTCCCCTCTGCAACATGGAGCCCAGGGAAAGCCTGTCCCCAGGGCCGGATGAGGAGGGAGCCCAAGGAGGAGCGCGGCTCTGTGGCCAGGGCCACTCCCATCCAGCCGGCTGGCTTCCTGTGTGCAGGGAGCTGGGCCAAGGGCTCGGCTCTGCTGCTCTGGTTGCCGGGAAAGGAGGTTCGGTGCCGGGAAAGGGGCCCTGTGCACGCCCCTCTTCCTCTGCCCTCCGCTTCCTGCGTGTCCCTCGCACTGCACTAGCTGTGCCTCTGCTCCACACTGTCCTAGGCCTGGGGGGGCCTGGCGCAGGAGCAGAGGGACAGAGGGACAGGACAGGTGCTGTCCCAATAGGAAAGGCTGCACTGAGCCTGACCCCGCTTGTGCCTAGGCAGCCCTGTCCCCCACATTCCCTGTCCACCCACCCAGAGGGACAACCGTGACGCTTGGGCCACTGCTAGCCCAGGCTCCCACTGCGCTCTGGGGCTCTGGGGATGGGAAGCTCCCTGGGACCCTGCTGCCTCCTCTGCACGCGCCCGGCTCCAAGAGGACACGCGTTTGTGACACAGAACCCAGGACCAGACCACATGGAGGCCCTACAGGCACCAGAGGGACTGGGAAGGCAGCTTTGTCACGCCAGCGCTCATGGGCCCCGGCTTAAATTTTCCAATCATTTATCTATGTTTCCAGGAGGAAGTACAATGGGCAGATCACAGAACACCCTAGGGTTGGCTACAGGTCTTTGTCATTGGTTGCTAGGCAGAATTCACCCTGGCAGACACAGCAGCTACACCAGGCGTCCGAGGCCCGGCACAGGCGTCCCAGGGCCTGGGAGCAGGAGAAACCTTCCTTCCCGGCTGAGCTGCACTTACCTTGCAGTTGGCATCCCCAGTGTCCAGTTTGTAGCTTTCCAACCAGGGGAGCAGGCTGTGATCCCAGCCTCAACCTTCAACAGCGTTAGAAATACGCTTGGCATTGGAAATACAAACTTAATCTTCTCCACGTTAAAATAACTTCTGCCAGCCACACTAACCCTGTGCCTGCTGACCGCGGGCCTTCCCAGGTGTGCGAGTCCTCCCGAGAGCTCACAAACCTGGTGGCCCTGGCCTGCCACCTCACTGTCTGCCACTACCTCAGCCAGATCGTGTCTCCACGAGCCCTGGCTCTGTGCTCGACCCCGTGTGTGTGCGCGTAGGATTCCTCTCAGCTGTGCAAGCATACGCCTGACACATGGGATAAAATAATACACAGGTTTCTCCTGCAGAAAGTATTTCTGGGGCAGAGACTGTGAGGGTGGTCCAGAAACTTCGTGGTGTTATCTGGGACCAGGGTTTCTTCTCTCCTTTCCTGCTTTGCTGTTACTGTGTTACCTCATGGTCTAAGGTGGCTGTAGGGGTTCCAGTCATTTCATTTCTACTCCAGACTGTTGGAAAGAAGAGGGCAGCACATGCAGGCAGGGGAGAGAGCCAGCAGTTTTTGCTGTTACAGCGTCTCTGCTGTTCTTTTTGCTTCTGCTTAGCTGCCCCAGTCTATGAAAACCATTCCTCCCTTCCCGTAGCAAACCCCATCGTCACATCCACCTTGTTATCCGATTAATGAGACTGGGGAGGAGCTCAATGGGGTGCACTAAGTCGGAGTTGGAACAGGAAAAGCCCAGAAGCAGAAGAGGTGATCACAGACACAGATCCGCCTGCTCTCCGTGCTGGGTGGGGGCACGGGCAGCTCCTCGCAGGCGCACCGCCCAGGAGTTTGGCTTTGTCTTGCACCCCAGGAACTCTGGTGCAGCCCTTTTTTGGCCGCCTGCTAGCGGGGCTCCCGGGTCCTGTCGCAGAGGCTGAGCCAGGAGTCGCCGTCACTCGGCGGCCTCGCGGAGTCCGCAGGGTGCGAACCGGGCCCACGCGGGCATCCCGGCAGGCAGGTCAGGGAGCGTGCGGAGGCGTAAGTGGCGCGGCCCGCACGGAAGCTCGGGCTTTGCGGGCTGGGCCATCTCGGGGTCACCAGGCTGAGAAGGAACCGGAAGGAGCGCGGTAGGTTGGCCTCGAGGGCAGCGAGGTGGCAGATTCGGGGACGCGCTCTGCACATGCGCGCGCCCCTGTCCCGCAGCCCCGCTCTCGCGCCCCGACCACTGAGAGCTGCGGGCGAGGAGCGGGTGGCCGAGAGCGGGCACTGCCCCTTCCCTCCCGCCCGGAGCTGACCCTGACTCGCGGAGGGCGATTCCGCCTTGGAACTCGTGAAGAATTCCGCGCGTCTCTAAGAAATCTTACATTTTTAATCTGCAGAGAGCAATGCAGACCCGCCCCACAGCCACACGGCCTTCGTGCTGTGCCTCCTCCTCTCTGTGACGGCGGGGCTGGCCTGGCCTCCTGGGAAGGAGCTGCGTGACAGGCATGCGCCTCCGCTTCCCAGAGCAGCCGGTGGCCCTGCGTCTGTGTGTCCTGCTGCCCTCTGTCCTTCCCTGGCCGGCCACTTACTGGCTAGAAGCAGGACAGGAGCCAGAGAGCATCGACCTTCAGCACTGGACGGCAGCAGGGGTGGGGACGGGGCTGGAGGATCAGCCTTGGGTCAGGGGTCCCCAGCGGCGGCGGCATAGGACTGGCTGGAGAAAGTGAGCAGCGGGTTCACAAGTGTGCATGCCCCTCAGCAGCGTGGCATGGCCCACTGTGCGTGCATGGCGCTTCAATTTCTCTCTCCATAGGTGACAGAGAAAAATGTGGATCCTGAAACAATGCTGTTGCCTTACCTGAGGAGGAATTGTATCCTTTCCTTTGCCTCATGTGTGTGTGTGTGTGTGTGTGCGCGTGTGCGCGCGCGCACGTGTGGGGAGGTGTGCACGTGGGGAGGTGTGCACACATATGTGGGGGGGTACAATCTTGGGGGGGGTATGCCCAGTGAGATTATTTTTCTTTCAGTGCTGAGACAAAATACCCGACCCCCAAAATGAAGGAAGGAACGGTTTATTTAGCTCACAGTTTGTAGAGGTTTCAGTCTGCAATCAGCTGCCTCCAAGGCAGGGTGGCAGGGCACAGGGGCAGCTGTTCATGGCCGCAGAAGACAGCAAAAGAGGAAGGAGCACAGAGAGAACTCTCCTTTGAGCCTCATCAGATGAGAGTTCATAGGTCCCCTGCACTGATACGCAGGCCACTGCCGCAGCCCCAGGCACCGCTCTAGAAAGCCCTGGCCTTGGTTTTGCACACAGTGCACAGGTGTTGCTGTCAGGAGAAGCAAGGTCTTTCCAACGTCTGCAGCACTGCACAGATGCATGGTATAAAATGTGAAACTGGAAATAGGAATTAAGTGATGCATGTCAAGGGGGACTGACTAAGCTTCCTTCAGCACAGGTTTACAAATATTTACTGTCTTCCACAACTAATTATCCTGCCTGCTGAAGGAAAAGGCACAGGAAGAAATTAAACCTGAAAGCTTCCCAGCCTACTGTGCTGGAGCTTGGGGCCCAGGGAGGCAGCAGACCCCGCTGCCACTGTGTGCACAGTGCTCTGGGGCAGTGAGCTCACGTCTCTCCATGACCCCTGTCGTGCTCAGCTCCAATCCTCGGTGACCACCCTGAGACACAGGTGCATGCTCTGAGGTTGCCCAAGTCCCTACCAGGGACACAAGATCAGTATGGCAACCAAGAGCAAACAGAGGTGGTGGATTCCTCGTGCCTCACACCACCCAGCTCGAGTCACTGAGGGGCAGGGACCTATGAAGAGGGGGTCCACGTACAGTGCAGGCTCCTGGGGTCAGCACTGTCCTGGTGAAGGAGTCTCCCCAGTGCCCTGTCCCCTGCCTTGTGCTCCCACAGAGGACACCAGGACACTAGGTCTGGTCTGGAAAGCCGTACCCAGCAGGGCCAGACCTGGAGTCCTGTGTCTGGCTGCTCCTCCTGCTCTGCACGGCTTCATGGGGTCCTGCCATCCTGTCCAAATTCCAGGTGAGGGAAAGAGGCCCTGGGTAGAGGGGGGACACCCTTGCCCCCCACTGGAAATCTGCTCATGATACTGACAGTTATGGTCACTGGCCAGTGTCGCTGGCACCCCAACTCTTGGCAGGGGTGGCAGAAACCAGGGATTTGCATGGGACTAAAATCTGGGTTCCCATTGCCAAAGAATATAAGATAGTAGACATGGGATGTGACTAGTAGTTCCTGTGGCCAAAAGGCAGAGAGACGGGACACTGTGGTCAGCATGACACAGGCCTCCCTGGGCCTTTCGTCTGCTTTGCGCTTCACAAAGGTCAGAGCTGTTCCGGGGAGGAGGGTGGAGATGCACACACATACACACACAGGTTCACACATTGTCTTTAACCGCAGCCTCCAGTGCGGCTCACAGGGACCAAGTATGGCTGTGGCAGTGGGGGCTGTGGTGCCTGCACCGTGATGATCTCACGCTACGACCGTGGCACCAGGCAGATAAGGTATTGAGTGTGGCTTGAATGTGCTTTGCTCCTGCACTTGGTAGAGATATGCCAAGCACCAGGGTGAAAGCATTGGTTCTGGCACGAGGAACCGAGGTGGCAGGAAGACAGGTTGGGCAGGACCATCCCAGGGAGGCCTCCATGGTCAGAGTCTGCCTGGTGAGGGCTGCATGGCTCACTCTGGTGGCATGAGTCCTACTCCCCTGTCTGGCCCAGGCTGTACCCTCTGGCACAGCCAAGTGTGGGTTTCCAGGTGAGCCCTGATCACCACTCCTGCTGGAAACCAGCAGCCTCTCCTAGGTCTGACATCTCTTAGGTCCAGGGTCAGGCTCTGTCCTTCCATGGAGCCGGGAGTCTGTGACAGTCACTCTTCCTCCCTGTCCTGGGCTCCAGGTCTGCACCCCTCCCACAATCACCTGTTCCCCAACCTCCACTGAGGCCAAGGCTGGGCTGGGGAGGGCAGATGTAAACCACAATGGACACTGGCTCCCAGGTACCTGCCAGTTTGATCTCTTGCTCCACGTAGCTGCATTGCCTTGGCCTCTGCTGGGCTTGCGTTTGGGCCTCCATGACCCTGGTTCTTTGTGGAAGAGGAGAAGCCCGGAGAGGTTCTTTTGGCTCTACCTCTGCACCCTACTTTCAGTGGGGGAGTTTGGGCAGTGCACTCTGCTGTGTGTTTCAGTCTGTTTCACCCACTCAGCACAGCCCAGGGTGCCCAAAGTCGGTCTGGGTTCTCCCTGTTCCAGCCTCAGGCTGATTCCTCCTCCATTCATCTCAGGGAGAGAACATCGATGGCTCTCACTGTCCTCTCTGGGCAGGACACATCATGTCCTCATGTGGTCCGGGTTTCCTGGACAGCCTTTTCGGAGCTCACCTGCTTGTTTCTGCTCTGAGCATGACTTACTATCTTGGTGATGCTGGAACTACTCCTAGCCAGAGGCCCTGAGGCTCCCCAGCATTTACACCTGCTTGAGCACCCAGCCTCTGAGGCAGGGTGGCCCCCGGATGGCCGGGCCCAGCTGAGTGCTGATGGGGTCTGGATGGCACCGTGTCCCCCAGGGCGGTCTCCCGGGAGAGCCCAGCATAGCCTTGCTTACGTCCTCTCGAGCGGTGTTTGGATCCCCATTCCCCTGGCCTTTGCTAATAAGAGATCCTTTAATCCTAGAAAATGGTCATTTCCTTAGATAAGTTGTCAGTTCTCTCATTTTCTAGCCCCTGCAAGGGGGCTGTGTGAGTGCAGAGCCAGCTTGATTCCTCCCTCTTCCCCACCTCTGCCTCTTGGCCCACTTCCCACTGAGAAAGATCTCTCTCTCCCTCTCTCTCTACTTCCTGTTATCTTTTATTTTGCTCTTTATGTATAATTTGGGTTTCTCAGAGGAACTCTGTGTCTGTGTGTCTGATTTATTCCACTTAGCATTGTGGTCTCAAGATGCCTCCGTGTTCCTACAAATGCCTCACGCCTACCCTTCTTTATGGCAGAGTAGTACTCCTCAGTGTAAATGCCGCCTTTTCTTTATCCTCTCTGTTGATGGACATCAGGCTACTTCCAAGGTTTAGCTGTTAGGAGTCCTGCCGCTGCGAACATAGTGTGTGCAGATGCTGTAAGATGGCATCTGTGACTCTACTTCGTGTGTTCATTAGCCACTCGCAGTTGTTCAGAACATTTCAGGAGGCGGAGGCCTTTAGAATTTTCTAGCATTGGTTTTGGGGCTGAGCACTTCAGCCTCACTCTGCCTGGCTTCCCTTCCAAGGAGCCCTGTCAGACTTGCTCTGTCCCCGGGTTAAAGGAAGCACTGGGTGCCCGGGTCCCCTGGGAAGAGCCGTGTGGAGCTGGTGGAACCTGGGCTGCATCAGCTCCGGCCCTGGTGCCGCAGACCCGGGTTATCTGCGTGTGAGCGAGGAGGGAGGAGGCCGAGCCGTGCGCAAGTCGGGGCGTCGCGCTTCCCTGCAGGGGGTCTCTGCTCCACCACGTCTCTCCCTCCCCGAAGACACTACCCGGCCTGCGCCTGCCTGACGCTCCTCTGCTCGCTGCACGGCGCGGCCGTCACCACGGTGGAGGGCGTGGGGAGCACGAGGACGCGGCTGCATCCGGTGCAGGTGAGCGCGGGGTCCGGGAGCGGGGAGGGTGCGGACCGGCCTCCCCGGCGGGGGCCTCTCCTCTCCCCCCAGCCCGCGCTGGAGGAGCCGAGTCCGGGGCTGGCGACGGCCAGCGCCAGGCGAGCGGCGGGCAGCAAAAGGCCTGGGCTCCGCTTCTGCCCCCTGCTGGAGTGTAATTCGCTGTCCGGCTGAAGAGCGCCTCTGCCGCAGGGGCGCGGCCCCCGCTTTCCTAGATGCCCCCGACCCACCCAGGGCCGGCGGTGGCCGGCGGGCGAGCGCCGGGCGGGAAGGGCTTCCGGGCCTCGCCAGCCCGCTGCGAACCGCGGGAGCCGCCTGGTCCCGACTGGGTCCCGGGACTTCTGATTCTGCTGCAGGAGCGGATCGCCAAGAGCCACGGCACGCAGTGCGGCCTCTGCACGCCCGGGATGGTGATGTCGCTGTACGCGCTGCTCCGCAGCCACCCGCAGCCCTCAGAGGAGCAGCTGCTGGAGGCCCTCGCAGGTGGGTGTGGCCGGGCTTCAGGCCCCGCCCCGAGCCCCGCCCACCACAGAGTCCCGGGCTGAGGCCCTCGCTGGTGGGTGTGGCGGGGCTGCATGCTCCGCCCCCAACCCCGCCCACCGCGGGGGCCGAGCCGGTGAGTTGTGCGTGTGGTTTGACTTAAGTGCGGGTGATGACGCGGTCATTCCCGGTACCACACGCTTGGCTCAGCAGCGTTGACAGACAAGGGATGGTGGTCACCCATCCAGAGCGAGCCAGCCGTGTCTATAGAGTCAGAGCTCCAAGCCCAACCGAGCACTGCGTTAGGCGAGGTTTTCTGCCCCTTCCACTGCGTTCAGCAGGTCCTGGTGAGCTGTCTGCTCTCTCGACCGTCAAACCCTAGCTCTCCATTCGTCCTGGGAGAGCGCGCTGCAGTGTCTGCAAGCTGCTGTCCCCGGCCTCTCCTTGTCGGGCAGGGTCTCAGGACAGAGTCCAGGGCGGGAGAGCTGGGGCCCCGTGGCAGCGCCTGAGGCCCAGTGCCCCCAGAGTCACTCAGAGTGGCTCCTTGGGGTCATTCCACAGAGCTGCGCGACGAGAGCCCAATGTGTGCGTGCCTGCACGTGTGCGTGCGTGCCGCATGAGTGTGCACACGTGCATGAGTGTGTGCATGTGAGATGTGCATGTGATCTTTGTCAAGATCCTAAACAGTTTGGTAAAAGCACACCTGAGCTCATTTCCTCCGTGGTCCAAACCCCGAGGAATAAAGTGGGCAGGCAGGGTCCTTTTTTCTGCCATCATGGGGCCCTGGTGACAGGGTTTCTCCTGCAGGCAACCTGTGCCGCTGCACGGGGTACAGACCCATCCTGGACGCGGGCAGGACCTTCTGCAAGGTCAGTGCGGGGCCGCGCTGAGGGCACCTCTCTGCTGCGACAGGCGCAGCTGTGCTCGGAGGGCAGGACTGTTCCTGACCACAGGTCCATCTGGGCGGCGTTGAACTGACCCGTGTGGGGCTCCAGAGCTCGCAGAGCTGCCTCCCTGGCTGCCGTCGGGGTGATGCGTCAGGCACAGTTAAGGGAATCTGTGCGTGCCCGGGTTTCTGCGGAGTTCAGGGAAGAAATCGCAGACACCGGTCAGGCACTGTTGCCCGACGTTGTCAGTGTTGAGAATTTCAGGTTATCAGGGCCATGAGACGCTCATTTCAATATTTATTGGTGCTTCTGAGCTTAGTTATAGTCTTTAGTAACTCATTTAATAATCACTACTTGGCAAGTTTTTTTTATCAGTTGCATTTTAGCTAGAGGTGGCTTGGATATGTTTAGCCATGACGATATCAGCTCTGTCTTGTCTTTTCACACAGTAGTTGCCCAGTGTATTTCACACCTGAAGAATCAGTGCTAAGTTCCCATGATTTGCTTTTTTGTTCATTAGGCTTCTGGCTGCTGCCAAAGCAAAGAAAATGGAGTCTGCTGTCTCGACCAAGGAGTGAACGGAGTGCAGGAAGCAGAGGAAGGAGAGCAGGTCAGTGAGTGTGGTAGCACCATGCTGTGCTGGCCCGAGCAGCAGGAAGACAGCAGGGCTGCCGAGCCCACGTTCCTGACCCCTACCCCATGTCACCTGTCTCTAGAGCGGCCGGAGAGGGTGTCTTCCCCTCGCCACAGCACAGAGGGGTTGGGGGCCAGGCACGATCAGACATTCAAAGCAGAGGGACTCTGCAGCCCTCCATTCAGAGGAGCAGGATGTGTCTGAGGTGACACCAGCGTCACCCCCCACCCCGCCCTGTCCTACACGGAGGCCATGAGCTGAAGTGTCGCCCTGACCCACACCTGACCAGGAGGCAGTGGAAAGTTAAATTGTTTAAAAATCTGTCCCAGCCGCTCTGTCCCTTGTCCTGACACCCAGCCCCTGCACTGTGGCTGCTCCAGGGGAGGAGATTGGATTCTGAGCGCCCCTGAGGTTCTCCCAGCTGGTTTCGAGCTGGGTTCTGGGAGCAGTGGTGGTGAAGGCAGTGAGTGGCAGGCGAGGGGGCCCATGGAGGTTGTCCTCTGAGGCCGAGGACATCCACAAGGGTGACTGGCCCAGCCCAGGGATCCCTGCAGGGTCCAGGGTGGGGTTCATGTGCTTCTTGTCCATCTTTTCTCAGCTGAGTTCCCCAAAGGATTTCCGGAATCGGAGCTGCTAGGTGACAGCACACTGTCGCCCGGGACCTGCATGGTCAGCCTGCTCCCAGTTGTGCTGTGGCTCTCCCAGGCCTGCTTTGCCCTCCAGCACGTGGGGGCACC
The DNA here is from genome assembly GCA_004027455.1 of Hydrochoerus hydrochaeris. Lineage (NCBI taxonomy): Eukaryota > Metazoa > Chordata > Mammalia > Rodentia > Hydrochaeridae > Hydrochoerus > Hydrochoerus hydrochaeris. The sequence goes on from PVLA01011288.1 coordinate 40,630, forward strand.
CTCAGTCCCTGGGGGGTGCCCCAAGACCTGGCAATGACAGGACATGCAGATGTGCCCACAGATCTCCCCGGGAGGGAGGGGAAGTTCACAGCAGGGCAAGGCAAGCTGGGCGTGGCTGAAATGCTGGACTCCTGTAGAGGAAAACCCGGCCACACCAGGCTCCATGAGGCGCATGATTCTGGGCATGGCTGGGGGGTCTGGAACATGACCCCAGAAGCAGGGGGTAGGAGGAACCCTGACTTTTGGTCCTTTCTCTTTTAAGACAAGTCAAGAGCTTTTCTCAGAAGAGGAGTTTGTGCCTCTGGACCCAACTCAGGAGCTGATGTTTCCTCCCCACCTGATGGTGAGGAGCCAGTGTTGACCCCTTCCCAGAGGGACAGGCGGTGTGGGCAGCTTGGTGCCCCCGGCCCCTTCCACATACTTGTGCAGCTCCAGTGTGGTGCAGGAAGTAGCAGGGCCATGGTCAGAAAGCCCTGTGGTCAAGGTATGTGCAGATGTGGACACACTTCTGCCCCATCCTGTGTGGCCCTGTCTTTCATAGACTGCTTGACAGTGCACAGGGTGTTGGTGGGGTTTACACACTTCAAGGGGTTCCCTGAGATACAGGCACCCTGGGAGCGCCCCCGAGTCCAGCCCTGCGTGCCTTTGCCCCAAGCTTCGAATCCTGGGCACCCAGCCTCTGTGTCCCTCTCCAGCAGAGCTACCCCCGCCTCCTCTGTCCCTGCACAACACAGCAGCGAGGAGAAGCACCAGCTCGCGATCTCGAGCCCCCCTTGCTTTTCCCATAGATACTAGCCGAGAAGCAGCCACGGAAGTCCCGGGTGTTTACAGGTGACAGAGTGACCTGGATTTCCCCAGTGACCCTGAAGGACCTTCTGGAAGCCAAGGCCAAGAACCCCCGGGCCCCTGTGGTCATGGGCAACACCTCCGTGGGTGCGCAGCCAAGGCCTGGTGCCGAGTGGGCTGATGGGGCAGCCTCGCCGGCAAGTGTGAGAAAGCATCCTTCCTAGTCCTTTGGGCTCGGCCTCCACAGCAGGCCCTGAGCTACCGTCCCCCATAAATAACCCCCTTGCACAGCCATGTGCAAAGAGACTCCCTCTTGCACTGCAGCTCAGGGTCTGCCTGCTGCGCCCCGGGAAGCAGCCTGACTGCCCCCTCCCTGAGGACACTCAGGGTCTCCCCACAGAATGGCAGGGAGCCACGCAACCCAGGTTTCAGGGCCGCCAATTCCAGAGTCCTCCAACTTGAACAAGAATCCATCCAGCTGTTCTGCATGAAAGAAATACAACTTTATATAAGGCATCAGTTTAATCATAATAGCAAAAATAAAAGGACCATTAGTCCCCATTTATACTAACCTTTTTAATTTTTCAGGGCCTGAAATGAAATTTAAAGGTGTCTTCCACCCAGTTATAATTTCTCCTGATGGGATTGAAGAGCTGAGTGTCATACAGCAGGGGAACGAAGGTCGGTCCCTCCGGTCCTGTGTCCCAGCTTAGATGCACTGATCAGGCTTATTACTCCACCCAGCTGACAAGCGGCCATCCCAGAAACAGCACCCACGGTCTCCACTTAGGAGGATGGCCGCCTTCCGGGGGCCGTGGGGAGGGCTCTCTAAGGCCGCCCGCCTGTGATGGTCCGAGCAGGCCAATTTCACTGAGACCTCTGTCCAGCAAGGCTGCTGTGCTAGGTACACAAGTATATGGTTGAATGGGAGGCAGAGCTCCCCAAAGCCCTAGTACAGGCAGGCTAGCCATGGTGTTAGGCTGTAGAGGGGCTTCTGTCCTATGAAGGAAACTGACGTGATGCCAGTCATGGAGGCAGTGGGATCCTGGTGTAGCCTCTGGGTTGAATTCCTGCCTGT
>PVLA01011288.1:42593-54728 GCA_004027455.1 Hydrochoerus hydrochaeris
CCCCTCCATCACCTCCTCTGTCGCCTCCCCCTCCATCACCTCCTCCGTCACCTCCACCTCCATCACCTCCTCCATCATCTCCATCACCACCACCTCCATCACCTGTATCATCACCACCTCCATTACCTCCATCTCCAAGTTCATCCCCATCATCACCAACAGTAATAACCAGATCACATGTCTGCTTAAAAAGACCCCACACATGTAACTGTAGTCTGATGGGCCAGCAGCAATCGCATGGCCTTCTCTGCAAGTGCTTCTGTTTCAGGCCTGACGCTGGGCGCTGGCCTAAGCCTGGCCCAGGTGCAGGATGTCCTGGCTGATGTGATCCAGCGGCTCCCAGAAGAGAAGACACAGACATTCTGTGCCCTCCTGAAGCAGCTGAGGACTCTGGCCGGGTCGCAGATCAGGAACATGGCTGTACGTGTTTGGGGCCAGGACCCTGGTGTGCACACTTGGGGGGTTGTTCCAAAGGAATCATTTTGTTCTTTGAAAAAGGCAGAGAGAACAATTTTCCAAATTAAGTTCTCACTTAATTCTTATTTTAGCACTGTGGTTTTTAAAACTAAAAGGCAGCAATGAAAATAGCGCATTTTTTTAAACAGTCTTTAGGGGGCCACATCATGAGCAGGCATCCAGACTCAGACCTGAACCCTCTCCTGGCCGCGGGCAGCTGCACCCTCCACGTGCTGTCGCAAGGTAAGGTGTGGCTCCTCACCCCTGTCTCCTGGGGGAGGGAAAGTGCAGCTCCCAAACGCACATCCTCTGCAGAAGGAGACCGGCAGATCCCGCTGGACGAGCATTTCCTCGGCAGGAGTCCCAGCGCTGATCTCAGGCCTCAGGAGATCTTGCTGTCTGTGACTGTCCCCTACTCCCGGAAGGTGAGGTCATCTGGTCACCCTGCGAGCCTGAGCTCCTTATTCCCGCAGAGGGTGGCTCAGAAAAAAGGCTGGGTGTTCATAGGGAGAGAGAGGCTGGGCCTCAGGACGTGGTGTGAAGGGGTCATTTTCAGGGGACCCTTGCCTTCCCCTGCCCCAAACTCTTTCTAATGGATTCCAAAAGTCTTTGTCCATAAAGCTTTTCCTAAATGAAGCACACAGGGCCTCCCTTCACCTGTATCTTGGGTTTGAAAGAGGCTAAACAATTGCATAAATTACAATCAAGCTTCACAGAAGAGGCGATGCATATGGGTTGAGTCCTGGCTGTCACGCTCCGGGCCCCAAACACCTTGTCGGATGGGAAGGACCAGGCCTGCCAGGAGCCTGCCAGCTCTCCAGACCACTGCAGCAGGGCTGCAGGCTGGGGTCAGATGGTGGAGATTGCGTCGCCCAAGACTGAGGCTCTGTGTGCGAGGAGGGCTGGGCAGGACGACTTCTCCCTTAGCCGTCCTCAGGCTGTGTGGTAGTCTCCTCCCCACGTCGTCCACTGCCCCTGTTGGCCCCACTCGCTCTTGCTCTGAAGGCTGAGTTTTGGGGCAGCTGCCTTCCATGGTGCCAGAGTTAGGACTTCTGGGATCTGGGGGACAGCTCAGAAGATGCAAGAGACCAGGTGAGGGGCATGTGACACATCCAAGCCCACACTGGGCCTTCAGTGTCCACCTGCGCCACTTTCCCGTCTTCCAGTGGGAGTTCGTGTCTGCCTTCCGGCAAGCCCAGCAGAAGAAAAGTGCGCGAGCCATTGTGAACGTGGGGATGAGAGTCTTCTTCAGAGTGGGAGATGGCGTCATCTCGGAGCTTTGCATCCTGTACGGCGGTGTCGGCCCGGCCATTGTTTGTGCCACAGATGCCTGCCAGAAGCTGGTCGGAAGGTGAGACATGGGGCCCCAGCAGGCAGGAGGCAGGTGCCATGCACAGGAGAGAAGGGCCGAGCATGCAGACCTTTCTGTCAACACCAGGGCTTCCAGTGAGATTCCACAGTTCCTCCGTGCCTTGCTTTCGATGAATGGAAGTTTTCATGGACCTCCATCAGCTCACCTAACCTCCTGGTACCTTAATTTCCTTTTGTGTCCAACATGGACAGTTGTACCAAGCACCTGAGAGAGGGTGCAGACCCATGCAGAACCTGGTGTGATCCAATGTCCTGGTGACCCGAGGGCCACTGCTGCCCCTGGGCAGAGAGGAAGGACGGGGAGGCCAGGCCACACACCAAGCATAGAGATGCCCAGATCTGAGCCGCTGCAGAGCCTGCGAGAGGCTGAGTCCTGACCTCTGTCCCCCCAGGCACTGGACCGAGGAGATGCTGGATGAAGCCTGCAGGCTGGTTCTGGGTGAGGTTGCTGTGCCCGGCGCGGCTCCTGGAGGCAGGGTGGAGTTCAGGAGGACCCTGCTGGTCAGCTTCCTCTTCAGGTTCTACCTGCAGGTGTCCCAGGGCTTGAGCCGCATGGTAAGTGAGGCTGGCTCTGTGGTGGCCCAGCCTGGCTGGTGCTATGGGTGCCTTGGGGTTCTGAGGCCGGGTGGGTGGGTGCCCTGGGGAGCCCTGCAGCTAAGCAAGAACAGGCGGGTTCTGTTTGACACCCGCCCCGCCCCCCGGTTCTGATCCTGGTCTGTTGCTATTCAGATAGTGTTCAGTCGCTTGCTGATAACAGGACAGGCTCTATCCTGCTTTTCAGGACCCGGGTCGCTACCCTAGCCTGGCCGGCAAGTATGAGAGCGCGTTAGAAGACCTCCAACCTGAACACCACCGGACACTGTGCGAGCTCCAGGTGAGGGGCTTTTGCTTATTGGGGAGACCGAGCCCCTCAGGGACTCCCAGCTCAATAAGCCCAACCTGCTCTCGGGAGAATTCACAGCATCTTTCAATGTTGATTAAAATTAAAATCTCAAAACCCAGTGGGGGTGTCTCAGTGTTAGAGGGCTTCCTAGCAGGCACAAGGCCCTCCATTCAATCCCCAACTAGAAAGAAAAATGCCAAAACCAGTGAGAATTATGACCGAAAAGCAAACCAGCAGCGGTAGCTGGCTGGGTTTTGTCCTGTGGCCTTGTGTTGTCTGTGAGAGGGAGCGGCTGGCCTGCCCAGCTTCTGCTCCGTGCTCCCAGAAGCCACCCCATTGCTGAGCTGGCTAAGACTGGCATGTTCCTCCTTGGCATCATTATCAAGGAACCCGACCCTGGGAGTTTCAGACAAGAATGGGCAGACAGTTTTTAAAGCATCAGTTCACTGAATCTGTGGTTGGATCTCGTTACAAAAGCTTGTAGTATGTTGTAGCACATGCCGAAGTTGCTGTATATCCCTTGAGATTTTTTAAAAACTCAGATATGCCAAAATGCATGGAAGTGCACATTTTGAAAGTTAAAAACAGCTGCCGTCTTCCCTGGCATTGGTAGAAGGTGGCAGCCTCACTGTGACTTAGCCTCCTCTGATGTCGCCTTGGCAAGGGACAGACTCTGGAAAGGAGCCGGAGGTCCCCCGGGAGTGGAGGGAGCCGGAGGTCCGCTGGGAGTGGCGGGGGAGGGGAAACCTGTGCGTCCATGGGGAGTTTTGTTCCTGAGCTTCCCACTCTCTTCATACATGCACTGGCATCTGTGTCATCAGAGCAATGCCACCCCTTGGGGTGGACACTGCCCCAAGCCAGGCCATTTGTCTCCAGAGCTTCTGACTTGGTGTGTGGGCAGCGGCTGGGACTATGCCCTGGCTCTTGGCCTGGCCAGAGCCAGCTGTGGTCCAGGCAGTAGGCCCACATCTTTCAGCCTGGTGCTGGCTGGCGAAGGCAGGGGCGCAGTGGCCAGGCTGTGCAACCCATGACCAGGAGGTGAAAAGGGCCCTGGGCAAGCACTTGAACTCTGCCTCCAAGGCTCTTGCCTCCCCTTCCCTGCCTCCTCTCTCCTCTCTCCCTCTCCTCTCATTCCCCTCCCCCTCTCCTTCCCTCCTCTCTCCTCCCTTCCCCGCCTCCCTCCCCTCCTTGTGTGATTAGCGGAGGGGGAAGTGTGCATTTATGCAGGTTCCATTGTAAACCTGGTCTCCACTTCTGCTCCTTTGTCCACCAGCCAGGGCAGCTCCAGTGCCATCTGTCTGTGACACACCAGGGCACTTGGTCACGGCACTCAGGCTCCACCCCGCTGGTCAGAGGGACACCTTTCGGGTTCTCTCAGAACCAGGAGCTGGTCACCACATGGAGCGAGAACACTGTGCACCACAGGGTGGCCTGGGGGAGCCTTTCTCCCTGCTCCTTAGATTTCCTCCCTCAAGACAGAGTGAACAGCGACTCCACCCAGAGTTGTCACCGTGGCCTCATGCTCTGCAGTGCAGACAGCAGTGAGCCAGACTTGGTGACGCCATTTAACCACATCCCTAAGTGTCAGTGAGAGCCTGGCTTCACACCTGTTTACTCACACATTTGGAACCTGTGTTCAGCCAAAGCAGGAAGCCCTGCCCATGGCTCCCCATTCCACTTTGCCTGCCGGGCAGTTTTAACACCTGTTGTCCTGCTGACCTGAGCGGGACTGTTTCTCTCCAAAGCGCTCTGGCTGGAGTCGCTCACTACAGGCTCCCAGCATGCCTGCCCTGCTTTCCCTGTGGAAGCCTGAAGAGTGTGCTTGTTGCTCACACAGAGCCCAGACCCCAGGCAGCTTCCTCAGGACCCCATTGGCCGCCCTATCATGCACCTGTCTGGGGTCAAGCACACCACTGGGGAAGCCATCTACTGCGACGACATGCCCGTGGTGGACCAGGAGCTCAGCCTGGCCTTTGTGACCAGCTCGAGAGCCCACGCTGCCATCCTGTGAGTGTCAGAGCCACCACTTTGGCACCAAGCAGGGACTGGAGGGGAGATGGGGCAGACATGCAGGCCTGCTCTCCCCCATTCCCCACAGCCCTGAGGTCCCCAGATCCATCCCAGTCAGGGCTGTGATGTGTCTTCCCCTCTCATGTCACCCTCCTGCTAACCATGTGCTCCTTGGCTGCCCCGTGTGCCCAGCTCCATGGATCTGTCGGAGGCACTCAGCATGCCAGGTGTGGTGGACATTGTCACTGCCAAGCACCTTGGGGACGAAAACTCCTTCGACAAAGAGATGCTGCTGGCAACAGACAAGGTACTGTGGTGTTGCTCCCTGCTCAAGAAGTAGCTTTTTAGTTAGCACCGTTTCTTGTTTTCTCTGGGACAGCACCTGATTCACATGTTGTAGAAGATCCCAATGTGCTTTGCTCATTATAAACATGCTCTATTAGCTATCAAATAAGCTCAGAACACATTCATCTTCCACAGAAGGAAGGACATTGATGAGTCATGTGGAAGGTTCCAGGAGTAGTGCAGTGCGCTGCTAGCAGATCCGGAGAACGACAGACAGTGTTATGCCTCCCCGGGAGCCCTAGGAAGCACTCTTGTCCCAGTGCCCCAAAGTCTATTGCAGGTTCTCAGGGCGTCTTCTCTCGAACCCATCCTGACACTTCCATTTCTGCTGACTTGTGCCCAGGGGGCTGTTTTGTTTTGTGTTTTTGGTACTGGGAATTGAATCGGTGTCTTCCTACTGCCCATTTCTTTTTATTTTTTTACTTAGAGACAGGATCTCACTAAGTCTCCGGGTGGCCCTCTGGCCAGAACCTGTGATTCTTCCGCTCAGCCTCCGAGTGCTGGGTGTGCACCCACTACACTCGCCCCATGAGTGTGTTTAAGTGAGCATCTGTTATGTCAAGTTTCCACATGATGTGTGGCCCAGCCCTCCTAGAGTTTAGGGCACAGAGGAGGAGTCCAGCCAGTCTCCTGTGGGAGGCTCCTGTGTGACCTCCCCGGCCCTAGCCCTGCCTGGCTGAGGACCTTGCCAAATCCTTCGCATTGTCCACACCCTGCTCCCCATACAGCTGGTGCTGCAGAAACGCCATTGCTCCTGTCCAAATGTGTCAGACACCGGACCTGGGCTCCTGGATCCCAGGAACCAGGAAAACGGGGTTTCTGCGCAGCTCTGACCTCCCCCAGGGCTCTGGGCTTGAGCAGGCCCTGCGGCGGTGCAAGTCTGGCAGATTTACTTGGAAAAAACGGAAGCAGATGTGTGGAATCACAGCTGAACCCACCCCAGCGCAGGGCTGTGCAAGGCCCTGGCAGAGGCCTGAGTGTCACTGTGGTCACCGAGTTGCCTAGGTGTTCACTGACCCAGGGGCCCTGATGGCTCCGGGAGTGCCGTGTATCACGGCCCAGGCTCTGGGGCTGCACCGCTCCAGCCAGGTACAGAGCTCTTGTCTGCCTTGGTCCTCACCTGCAGCCCGTTATGGCTTCAAGAAGTCTCACTGCAGGGCTGTGAACACAGAGACAGCTGCGGTCTTGCGGTGCCACGGGTCCCGGCCCAGGCTCAGCAGAATCGGGGCATCAGCCTCTTCCCACCACCTCAGTAGGTTTGGGTGCAGTGCTGGACAGATGCTCCCCACTGAGCACCCCCTTTCCATTTTTCCTGATGGTGAAATCCCATCCCTTGGGAAAGGCCTGATTGTGTGTGTGCCTGGGACTCACAGAGTCTCAGTGTCGTTCCTTTTCCCGACGTCCGTCTCCCATCTGTCCTGGTCCTTGCAGGGCAGTGGTGCTGGCCACAGTCTCCGGGAGGAAGGAGCGCTCGGCTCCCCAGCATTCTGGCCACAGGTCCCGCCTTCCCAAAACCTGGCTCCACTGTGGCATGGGCAGAGGCCACGCGGTGTTGCCACAGAGAAGCGCCACCCTGGGCCCTGAGCTCAGCTTCTTGCGGGTCCCCCAATGGTGTGGGGAAAACCCCAGCCTCCAGAGGCTGCCTCGCTTGGCCCTCGCTGGCCTGGAAGGTGGCGTCCCCTCACCTTCTGCAACCCCCCTGCCCAGATACTGCCCGAGATGTCCCTGTGCAGCCAGGGACAGATGGGATATGGTCACTTGCCGTGTGTGGCTGGCGCAAAGAAGGCAGTGCCTGACCACGGGATCCCCGTCCAGGTGCTGTGTGTGGGTCACCTCATCTGTGCCGTCATCGCAGATTCTGAGGTCCAGGCCAAACGAGCTGCAGAGAAAGTGAAGATCATCTACCAGGACCTGGAGCCGCTGATTCTCACCATCGAGGTGACAGCCCCCTAGTCCCCAAGCCCCCGAGCCAGCTCTCAGGGAAGAGATGTCAGCCTCAAGCAGAACGGCAAAGCCCAGCTGCACAGCAGCGTCTGATTCCTGGCACCAGCCAGCGGGCACTGTCCCCGTGCTCACGGACACAGCCGGGAGACAGCCTCTGGCTTGAATTCCAGGGGAAGGGGATGCAACCAGCCCACCCAACTAGGCTTCTGGGCCCCACGGACCAGCAGAAGTCATGGGGGCTGGGCTGGTCAGCATCTCTGGGCTGTGTGGGGACAGGGCCTGAGAGCAGTGCAGGGGTGGGGGTGGCAAGCCCGGGAACAGCCAGTGGTCTGGGCGGGGCTCCTCCCGCAATGGCACCACCGCCCTCTCCGGGCTCTGGGCAGGGGGCCCTCAGGTGCCCCGAGGCAAATCCTGTGGCTCCACTGTTAGCTCTCAAATGCACCTGTGAGGGCCTTGGGCTGGATCCCCAACACCCACAGGCCTCAGACCTTGCGGAATGATGTTGGGGGCCCCTAGGATTTAGAGCAAGGTTGGAAAAGTGTGGAGGTTGTAAGATTCAGCTCCATGAGGTGACGGCACCCCCCTGCTCACTCCTGTTGTGCTCCTAAGTGTCTTGAGTAATGAGAGGAAACTGCACACATGCAGAGATCAGATTTAGGGGCCTGGTGCCACCCCGGAGAGAATAAGGGGGACCCACCTGAGGCCACTGTCGCCGGGGAGCCCAGCCTTGGCGCCACACCGCTTCTCACCTGGGAGCACAGGTCCACTCCTGGGAAATCTCCTTAGTGTTTTAAAATTAAAATTAAAATGGAGTCAAGCCGAGGAGACAGACATCCAGAAGGGTGGCTGCAGTCCAAAGCACGGCCGGGCCCGGAGTTCCTGCCCATCTCAGACCCAGCGCCCCAGCCTGGTGCACTGGGGCTCCCGCCCCCCACTGCGCTTGGTCAGGCCCAGGGCTGCTGTGGGCTGGAATTACCCTCACTCAACAATCAGCGGCCATTCATCAAAACTTCACTTGAAACTGTGCTGGATGCCAGCAGTTTAAATATCCCTTCCCTTCCCACCCTGGCCACATACAAGTGCAGCTTCGCAGAGGCGGGCTGCTTTCCACATCCTTGAGGATGGGGCTCGAGGGCCAAGCTGCTTCCTTCAGCCTGGGGCACCCGTGTCCCATAGCAAGAAGCGTGGGAATGGAGTGGGCGAGAAGTGGTCTGGGAGAGCAAACCACGCTCAGGGGAAGCTGGTGGGCCAGGCACCGTCTGCCACACGTGGGTGACCGTTACACTCTGCCTACGGGGGGCTCAGCTGTGTCACAGATAAATTTCGTGGCCTGTGGCAACCCTGAGGTTTAGCCTGGTGTGCACGGCTCAGCTCAGCGGTGCAGGGTGGGGCCCTAGCTGGCCGTGGTGCGGGATGGGGCTCAGGGTGTGGGCAGTGAGCCCCCCAGCACCTCCCCACCCCACCACCGCCATCTCGTCCTCCCTCTGCGGAGGGGGCCAGGAGCCCAGGCCGCCTGAGGCCACTTGGAACTGGCACAGGGTCAGTCAGCCTGGGTTCTTTGGTGGTAAAACAGACAAACTCCCTTCTCAGTGGAGGAAAGGCCAGATCCTTGGGTGACCCTGCTAGGTAGGTGGGTGGAAGGAGCAGCCAGAGGTTGGAGAGTTCCACAGTGGCCGCGGGCTGGGCGTCCAGGACGGACCAGGATCCAGGGTGGGCAACGCGGCAGGTGCTGTGGAAAGAGAGAAGACCGACCCGGGCCCTATGCCCGGCTGTGAGCTGTGCTGCAGCCCTCCTGTGGGGCCTGGCCCTGGTCCTGGCCTGGCCTCAGTTTCCCCTTGTCTCTAGGAAGCTATCCAGCACGACTCCTTCTTCGAGGCAGAGAGGAAGCTGGAGACTGGGGACGTGGAGGCCGCCTTCCGGAAGGCAGAGCAGGTTCTGGAAGGTGAAGCTCTCGGCCAAGGGTGGGAGGGAGGCAGCCGGGGAACGAGTGACAGCCGCCTCTCGGAGTGGGCCTTTGCTGGAGACCAGGGTGCCCAACACTGGGCACCGTCCCCAAGGGTCCCACAGCCTGTCCCACCTCAGTGCCCCAGGAACCCCTGGCTGCCAGGAGTATCCCGTGTGTCATTTCCAGGCACCCAAAGCTGCAGTGCTGCAGGTGGCAGGTGGTGGTGACTCTGGCTCCGGGGCAGGGCCGGCCCTTCTCCACTCTGTGGGTGCTAAGCGAAGCGGGTGTCTCGGGAATGGAGCTCGGCACGGGCTCTGCATGGCCTGTGGTGTGAGCGTGGGCACAGCCGGCTGGGCCGGGCTCCCGGCAGACGCCGTGTGTGAGGTTCGACTGCGCTCATCTCGGATGTGCGGAACCTCCTGGCTTTCTGTGCTCTTTGCTCTCTTTTTGAGGCATGTGTGAGACGTCTGCTGTGTTACATTTTCTGCTCTCTCTTTAGTCAGCTCTTGGAGGAGACAGGAAGTCTAGAGTCCAGCATGGAACATACCTAGGCAGTTGCAGGCCAGCTTTTACCTGTAGAAGTTCTGCCCACTGCCGGCACCCCTGCCACCGTGTCTGTGCTGCGCGTCACCTTGCCTTCCTCCTCCCCGTCGACCATGTCCCTGACACTTCGTGGGTTTGGCTCTGATGCAGTGCAGCGTGGTCCAGTGGGCCGTCGTGCTGTGGCTCTCCCTTCCGTGGCATCTCCGGCTGTCTGTCTGTCATGCTCTGCCGTCTGTGTCCTCAGTGCCTGCAGAACCTGACCCCCCTTTTACCCTCCCTCACCGCATACACCCGCTGTCTTACATCTGCCGGCCACACTGGGGCCCTGGGAAGCAGCACCACAATTTTGTTTTACAAACTCAAGAGGAAAAGGGAAGTCTGCTGTATTCTTATTCTTTCTGTTACTCATTGTTACTTGCTGATGTTCTTTACTTTTTAATCATTTCCTGTCTGTTTCTGGAAGGTTGAATATTCCTGCGGGATTTAGACGTCCGAGCTTGCCGGCCAACGCAGCTTTTCTCCCACTGCTTTGCACAAAGGGTTGGCTTTTCCCTTTTTTCTTCAGTTTTCTGAGGTTTGAACATGACGTGTCGTGGAGTGGATTTCTTTGGCTTTGTCCGGTGGGGTCACTCAGCATCCAGAGCCTGAGGTTTATCTCTCCCCACGGCTGGGAGCCACCATTCCCACCAGCGCTTGGCTTCAGTGACATGGAAATCGGATCTTTTTTGGTCACACAGGTTTCTCAGGCTCCACTCATGTTTTCCAGTGTATTTCTTTTCCTCCTGATCAGGCTGATTCTGTTTTTCTCACTCTTGTTTGCTGGTTTTCTCTATTCTCTCTGTTCTGTTGTTGAGACCACATGAGGCATTTAAATTTTCAGTTCTTGAATGGTAAATTTTCACTGAAAAATTTCCCTGGTTATTTTTGGCCTTCCATGTCTTCGCTTACTGTGTCTTGGTAACTGCTCAGAGGCATTCGTACAACCACTGATTTGGTGTCCTTGTTGGCAACCTCAGCCTCCTGTCACCTGGGTCTTGGCTGCTCTGGGTCTTTCCTATGGAAGCCGAGGTTTTCCTGGATCTAGGGGCGACAGGTGGCTCCTTCATTTGCAGGACACTTGGGTGTCTGTTCTAGGACTCTGGGTCTTGTTCGAATCTTCTGTTCTACACCTGAACCTGTGCTGGCACAGGGACAAGGGGCTGGCACTTGTTGTTGCCAGGTGGGGAGGAGGTACACGTCCCTGGTGTAGCACTGGGGTACTCCTCAGAGCTGGGCTCCCTGCAGGTCTGGGGGCTGCTGGTTTCTGTGGGGCTCGGTTGGTTAGGTGTGCACTACCTCAAGGTGGCTGGTCGCCCTGGGCACCCTTTTGCCAAGCCTCGGCTGCTGAGAGCGGGTCCCGTGGGGCTTTCCTCCATCTCTGCCTGAGGTATTGGAGGTCTCTGGCTTCTGCAGAGCCAAGACGGTGTGTGCGGTGAGCCGTGACAAGAGCCAAGAGCCCAGAGAGCCCCGCTGCGTCCTGCTGCAGCCTGGGTGTCCCTGCTGGTCACCGCTTTTCTTTGTCAGTCATTGATCTGAGGGGGGCACATTTGGAAAGAACACACGAGTGTATTTCAACCTCCCTTGGGCCCTTGGTCGGCCCCAGCTGTGTCCAGAGAAGGAAAAATCAGAGTTTTTTGGGGCATCGATGACCAGGCAAGTTGTGCAAGGAGAAAGCTCACTGGCTCCGTGTGGTGGCCACTGGGCATGTCCTGACCTTGCATGCCAGCGTGGGTCTTGCAGTTCCTCTCAGCCCCCGATGCTCTGTGGGCTCGACCTCAGGCTAACAGTGGGCACTACTGTCACCTGCCTGCTGCCCTGACTCCCAAGTGTTTTCCCGACAGGTGCAGTCCATATGGGTGGCCAGGAACACTTCTACATGGAAACCCAAAGCATGCTCGCTGTCCCCAAGGGTGAGGACCAGGAGATGGACCTCTACGTGTCCACACAGTTTCCCACATACATCCAGGTAACACTGCTGCTGTGTGGGGACTCAGACAAGTGACTTCTGCCAGAAAATGTACCAGAGCGATTAGAGACAAAGGGCCACTCCCTCAGGAGCCGAGAAATTTTGGGCACTAATGGTCACATTGCTATGGTTTGCAGTGGCCACTCGATTTCCAGACTATAAGAGGTTTATTAGAGGAGGTGCCTTCTATAACTTCAAAACCAGCTACACAGTCAGCATACGTCTTTTGCTGTTTTCAGTATCTAGGAATCAAAAAAAGAGGAAGGTTCACCCGCCCCAGCAAGTGAAGGAGAGTGAGGGAGCAGGAGCGGCCGGAACGGTCAGCCAAGGCAGCAGGCACCAGCGTGGGGTCGGAGGAGGCCAAGGCTCCTTGCAACGGAGGCCTGAGCCTGGATTTTCAGTTGGAGTCATCCGATGGCAGGGGGAGAGGGGCCATTCCCAGTCCATCCCACAGCAAGATAAAGCCCTCAGCCATTTGCACATTTGCTGTCTGCAGCCTGAGCCTCCATAGCAGGAGGACAGGGAGCAGACAGACTAGGAGCAGGAGGATGGGAGGATGGGGGACAGAGAGCCGAGGGACACAGAGACGAGGGACAAGAGCATAGGATGATGGGAACAGACAGATGAAGGACA